>JAJEKB010000863.1:25632-45961 GCA_022393335.1 Macrotrachela quadricornifera
GGTTCAATGTGTTCTTCTGGGGATGGTTCGAGTTCATGTTGTTCTTTTACAGATGGTTCGAGTTCGTGTGGTTTGTTTAGTGATGGTTCCGGCTGGTGTGGTTCTCGTGGAGATGGTTCGGGATCATGTGGCTCCTTTTCAATTTGGTCAGGTTCATGTGGTCCTACTGGAGATGATTCAAGGTTATGTGGCTCCTTTTGGATAGGTTCATGTTCGATGGGTTTGTTTGGAGAAGTATGAAGCATTATTTCTTCAGATGTCTCGTTGGGTTCGGTGGTTGTTGTTGTGGTTTTCAGTTGTGCGTTAATCATAGTATTGGGTAAAGAGTTATCGAAAAGTGTACTATGAGGCGCCTCAGTATGTTCAAATCCGGTGTGTAGTTTTACAACAGATTCTAAAGATTCTATATCTGAATTTCGACGTATCGCATTTCCTTGTTTCATCTTCGAGTTAGTTATGTCTGTCGTCATTTCAAGGTCTTCTGTAATGTTGGACAGAGCACGATCGAAAGCTATTTCATCTGGCTCTTTGTTCTCCTCAATTTCGTTTAGTTGTTTCGTAATAGATAGACGAGATTCAATTGCTGAAGGACGAGGCGATATATTCGTTGGTTTTTCATTAAGTTCATTTATTGCCCTGTTTTCTATCAACGTATTTCCGATTAGATAATGTAAACTTGACCGTTCATTCTTCTTGCTGTCGCTGGTCTCTAAGTCTGGTTTGGTTCTATGAATAAGAGAATGGATAGCTGATGGCGGATGCGTTGCTTTTCCTTGTTTCTCGTTGGTTTCAGTTCTTGTCTTATCTTTTACGCCTCCTATTGATGTGCGTCCGATTAAATTAGATGAAGTTGTACCTTCGCTCTTCCTGGTTTTGCCAGTTTCTGTTTCTGGCTTGGTTCTATGAAAAAGAGAATGGATAGCTGATGGTCGCTGCATTGCTTTTCCTTGTTTGTCGTTGGTTTCAGTTATTGCCTTATCTTCTACGCCTCCTAGTGATGTGCGTCCCATTAAGTTAAATGAAGTTGTACTTTCACTCTTCTTGGTGTCGCCAGTTTCTGTTTCTGGCTTGGTTCTATGAAAAAGAGATTGGACAGCTGATGGTCGATGCTTTATTTTTCCTTGTTTCTCGTTGAGTTCAGTTATTGCCTTATTTTCTTCGCCTCCTGTCGATGTGCGTTTTTCCTCTTCGTCTACTTCATCTGTTGCGTCAACAGAAGGTGCCGATTCATTAGATTTTTTGTCTTGTATCTTGTTGCCATCAACTCTCATTCGATGTACAATAAACTCACCCACCCCTTTGTTTCCTTCAACATATTGGGATACATCTTCTGGCTTTGTTGACTCTTGACTTGTTTCAACTACAGGCATATCTGGAGATGAATGTGGCGTTGTCTTTTTTGATTTTGTTCTATGTTCTTTCACTAGAGTTTACAGAAATGTTGAAGTTCTATAGGAATAATAATTATCTAACTTACGATAAAGATGAGTTTTGTTCTAATTGACTTTGTGGAACTGATATGTTACAATAAGAAGAGAAAATAAGATTCTATTCTAAGAAATAACCAACATTCGATAATGATTATTGCCAATTTGCACGTAATTGTTTCAGATATATCTTTTTGTTTATTTTTATTCTGAAACTAATGTATATATTTGATGAAACGTTTTTTTTCTTGAGAGAGTCAACCGTAACGGATATAAATTGTATGATTATGAAAAATATATGGATACTAACAAAGAAAAAAAATACGTATATTCTTTTTTTTTCTATAGTATCATAATGAATATATAATGTTGGTTGTGTTGTTTTTCACCATTATGTATATTTTGCGTATCTTTTTTGTTGTAGTTGTTGAATTCAGTTAATAACATATTTGATTTTATATAAACAAACATACATTTATTATTTCTATCCAGAGTCTGAGTTTTGTTTTAATTATTATTATCTACTAGTTCATAATTATTTATTATAATTTTTGTAACTATTTTACTATTAATTAGGGCATTCTAATATTGGAATAAATATGTACTGGCATTTATTTTCAATAGTAGATGAATAATAAATAGAAAATTGAATTAAAAACTTAATACATCATTTTTCAATGTGAATCTTAAAGAGATTAATTTACTCAAAATGAACAAATATATCAAATCGACAATGAACATTTTCTATGTGCATCAATATTGACTGATCTATAGATTAGTTTGATTTTATGCTCAATTATTTGTTGTATTTTTTTCTATATTTATTATTGATAGATTTATTATCTCTATGTTACTATTTCATATGAGATCATTCAAATCGAATTTGAATTGTAATGATGTACCATTATATGTCGAATTTATAACATACAATTTTGTGCAATTTCAATGAATGAGTCTCATAAAAAAAAACATCACATTCATATAACATTTTCAACATTTCTTTTTAAATATTTCATATGAGCTTAACATATACTACGAATGTTGACAATCATTAGGTTTACAGATTTTTATGTCGTTGGATGAAGTATTGATAACATAAACTATTATTCATAATGGACTTTAGTTTTTGTAACAACATGTATAATGTAATACGTTCTGCATGATCGATTTTATTTTGTTTTTCTTTTGACAGTGTTTAATCATTATATGTGAAAATTTTTGTAAATGAAGCATTTTTGAACAATAAAAAGAAAATCAAGCAAATTTATTCTTTTGCCAATTACAAAGTAAGAGAAAGTGACTGCATTTTTATTATATGTAATAGTATTATGATTGATACATCCAAGGATCTGTTATAGATTAATCATTAGATTTTTTTATTTGAAAAACAAAAGTATACTATCATTATGTACGTTTACTAATTTTTGTATGCCGATTATAAATCCAAATATGCAACAATATTGATGTGACCAAATTCATATCTATTAAGGAAAATTGAAAATTGGTCCAATGAAAAATAATCACCAGTAACTGACCGATACAAAAATTGATCTATACGAAAATTATTCACTGCAAATACCAGTTAAAAAATTTTATAAAGATAAGACAAATTTATTTTATCAAAAACATTAATTGAACTCTCAATTGCAAAGATGAAATAATAGTGTTTAATGGAATGACTCACTCGCTCCTATTTGATTCAATGAATGAATTAGAATGTATATTGTATGCATGCATATAGAAAGGAAGGATAAAACCTAACGGCATAAAAAGAAAACAAACAAACACATAAGAAAGAAACGAATAAAATTACGCATATGTATGAATGCGTGTATACGAGACAGTCGTGTCTGCTCAAGGTTATGAAGAGTGATGGCGGGCGAAGTCCGTTATTATACCCTAATCGTGAAGTGAAAGCACTTGTATGAGTGCAAAGCAAAACGAAGAGATATTTGGAGAATGAATGAATGTATAGGCGAAACGAACTACAAAATCAGTGATAATATTTAACCATAGATGAATAATGAGAAAAACATTATTAATAAGATTCTGAAGTAAAATACAATAAAAGAATGTCTAAGTCATGGAAAATTGCAATGACCGAAGAGAAACAGATAGATGCACAAGAGATGAAAAGAAAAATAATCATAGATAGTAACATCGTTGATTATAATTCAAAGAAGCAGGAGAGTACAAACAGAAGATAAAAAAAATAAATAATAATTATTTGGTGTAAATCAAAATAATTCACTTATTTCAGTGCCAATAGTAGATATTAGATTGGATGGTAGTAAATCATTATCTGATGTTAGAGCAATCGTCTCTTGCTATATTGATCAGTTGACAGTGGTCGATGGGGATGGAAGTGATTTGACATATTGTTGAATGATGTGTTGATAATTGTGGATAGAATTTTGAGATGATATTATTGTACGCAATAGAATCACGGGTGCTGGTAGTTGATGACAGATCTTGATATATAAGCGAGTTTGATCAGGTATTATATAAAGTTCGTTACAGTTTATTAGGAAGGACATAACTAATTTTATGGTATTTGCTGTAATCTTTCGTTTCTTATCCAATATAGTTTTTAGTTAAAGTTTAAAGTTAATATTATCATTAAAAAATAAATTAAAGTAATTAATTGAGCTATATTTGATTTGAAAATGTCGGTAAAAATAAAAATGATACAAAAACACTAAATAAAATCGTAATAGATTATAAAGTTTCAATTAATTATTAATTCATGATGTATCGATGTTCGAAGTTGTGTTTATTGAACTTAACTTAATGTGAAAAGATTTTCTTTTTTATTCTTTTCATTCTCTCGACTGAGTGGAGGGTAATACAAAAAAAATGAAATGTGTTTTTTTGTCTATCACATGTTAAAGGTCAAAAAAAGACATGCACATACATATCATACATATAGCAAAACTTTGAGGGCGGTGAGTTTCACCAAAGGTTTTCGGGGTGGTGAATCGATTGATGACATTAATTTCGTTAAAATTTGTTCTATTTAAATTTTTTACGCAAAGGAATGACTTTTTTGCAGAGAAAGTTTTTGTTTTTGTAAAATTTGATCACAGATTTGAGGGTTTGAAGAATCGATTCGTATCATAAGAGTTTGAATATCATTGAAAATGAATTTTTATCTGCAGAAGGCTTTTTTTAAAGAAATTAATGACCTGTTTTCTGGAGTGAAGGATATATCATATTGGTTAAAATTAGATGGTAGTTTTACATGTATCACCATCTATCGGACTTTTCTATCATTAGATGAAGTAACTATAACTGGGATAAATTCACTATTCCATGGAGAAGAAAAAATTTTAGTGATATATGTGTTGTATTGTATATCTTTGATATTCTGACGATGATTCTTTCTTTAGATAGTTATGATTTTTTTTCTACAATTTTAGATAATTTAATAATTAAACAATGAATTGGTCTTGTGAGCAAGTTATTCGTTGGTGCAAATCATTTATTGATGTTGAAACAATTTTATCTCGAATTGAAAGTCTGTCTATTTTAATGTATTACACAAATGCATGTCTTTTTTGTAAAAGTAGAACTCGTTTTACGTGTTTGTGTTACCGATTAGCTCATCATGCATGCTAGAAATTTATATGTTTGATATAGTATAGTTAAAACTGTGTATTGATCTATATCTAGGTTAATCCTTTTCTTAAATTTTTTTGTTACAGTAAAGTAGACGTGTGCATTGGTGAGAGAGAGAAAGAATTGAATTGTTTACACTATTATTCATCCGATCGTTTATAATCGTGATTCTTCTATTAACCTATCTATTTCGAGAGATACTCGTAAAATAAATAAGTAAACAAAACTATATTTATTTTGTTGATATAAATACTAAATAGTTTATTTAACTTTGATCTTTCACACTTTTCGAAATTTTAATGTCATCCTTTATTTGTTCATTTTGTTTGACGAATCGATGTTTCGTCAGTTTCGCGAAAATGTTTCAGCACATAACACTTTATCATCAAAATGAACCCAACTTCAAAATTACATGTCATTTACATAATACATGTGAAGTTTTATATCGAACATATTCTGCTTACAAATCTCATGTTTATCGACAGCACTCATCCGAACTTCATTCAAAAGAAAAACCCAACAACAATTTGAATGTCAATTCTATTGATAATCAACGACAAGAAAATATAAAAAATTTAGATGTTGGATTAGGAATAATTAACAATGAAGATAATACATTAGATTTTCCTGATGATGCTGCTGAATCAATTCTATTAGATAGTTATGATGAAACAACATTTTTTAATCGTGTATTATCGTTTGATTCAGTTAACGAAGATGAAAGCATTTCTGAATTATTGGTGATCATGAGAAGATCGTATATTTCGTTTATGTTAGAACTACGTGAAAAATATTTATTGCCCAAAAGTGTTACAAATATGATTTCTGCTTATATTGTGACATTTGTTCGTCATTTAGAAACTTTATTGGATAAAAAAACTTTTCATTCTTCTGAAAATAATTATTTATCTTCAACATCATTTTTGCCAAAACAAAATCAGAAGTTTATTGAATTTGATCATCTTCAGCAAACATTAAATGACATATGCGATACAATCGAATCTGTTGCCAAAAATGATTATCAATTTATTAAAAACTGTGAAAAATATTTTGATTATAGTTCAGCTGAAGAAGTAGTTTTTTCATTTGAAGGTGAAGTTCCAGAATGTGCTTATTTCATTCCAATCGATAAAACATTATCATCAATACTAAGATCTCAACCACTTGTTTTAGAAATTCTAGAAAACATTCAACAACAACAAATGAGTGTACGAAATGATGATGATCTAATGTTTTTAATTAGAGATGGATACTATAGTAATAGATTGGATCATGATAGTCTTTTACTTCAGCTGTATTTGGACGATATTGGGTTAACAAATCCTCTTGGTTCAAAACGTGATAAACACAAAATGTCCATGGTTTATTTTTTTATTGAAGATGTCCCAGATAAATATCGATCGAAAATTGATTTTATACAATTAGTTGCTATTTGTGCGAGTAAAATTCTTAAACTAAATTTTCTAATGATAAAGTGGAACATTTATTAACAGCATTGAAGGCAATGTCCGTAATTATAACAGATTTTTGACATCTGTCAGTACGTTCTATTTTTGCTAGCTTTTCTTTCGTCATAATATATATGTTTTTTTTAATTTTTGAGTGTGGAAATGTCTGCTGAATCGAATGATGTAAAAATCATCTAATTATGATGAAAATGAGTTAAGTAACTAGTGATAGTTTTCGAATAACTGAATTTGTTCTAATTAGGGGGTCTTATTCTAAAAAGAGCATGCAGTCAAAACATATTTTTAATTGGAATATTTCATGTAAAATGTATGGAAGAACGAAAAAAAATTAATAAATGAATTTTTTTGTATCTGAACTTGAGAATTTTAATATGCTCCAAGAAAAAAAAATGTTGACCATTGATCAAAGAGTTATAATTCAAAGGTTCAAATTTTTTTCAATTTATAATAACTGATGTATTAAGTTATTAAAATTGACTAGATATGTTTTGATTAAGTGCAGTGTTCTCAAAGAGAACATTTCATGTAAAACACATAGAAAAAATAAAATTTTTAGTGAAAGATTTTTTTTCTACTCTAACTTGGAAATTTCGATGTGGTTCCGCATCAAAAAAGTGTCTGTTGATCAATGATACATTAATATCCAGCGGTTCAAATCAAATCGAAGTTTATTGTTTTAGGAATAATATTAATTCGATTTTGAAATACTGACGGTAAACCACATATTATTTTAATTTTATATATTTTTTTTAGTTTGGCAGAAATTCAAAATATGAAAGTTGTTTATGAATTCTCTATTGTGTTTATTATTGTTGTACTTCATTTTATTATAAAATGGTGCTTAGAAAAATGATTAATCTTTTATAAAGAGTTGTTTAAAGTAATGTTAATATGAGCTAATGATGATCTTTAAAATTTAATTGAAGTTGAATATGGAGAAAAAACGCTGATTATAAAATATAAAATTGAACAATCTATATGTTAGTTGATGTGTTAGAATAAAGCGTATTTGTATTGTTTAAAAGTACTGATATTTAGTAGATAATATAAAATTTACGGAGCATTTATATTCATAACAAATATGAATGAATATTTTAAAAATGAAATACATAATTTTGTTCGACAACGTCTAATTAGAAGGTTTTCTTTTATGTATTACGAAGCTGAAAAAAATTCACATCTATATTGATTTTGAAGAGAACGAATCGATAAATAAGCAAAAGACGTGATGCGAATTCGTCAAAAATAATAAGTTGTTAAAAAAATTGAACAATCTATTGTTGAAAATCTTAAATGTAATATTATTAGAACTCTTCAGATCGACAGAAAGAAATATAGAAACATAAAGACGCGCTGTATTTTTCTAAAATCAGAAAGAATTAAATGAAAATAAACAAAATAAAAAAAGTTATTGAAATTTGGGAACTATTAGAAAAAGCATATATACACCCGAGTTATACTTATGAATTGATTGATTTTTATTTCGCATGCGGTTTTCGGAATTTTTTTATTTTTATTTACTATCGTTGAATGTTATATGAAGGAATGTTGTATCTCTTAAAAATATTTGTTAAGCCTGTTCTAAAATAGTTTCCATTTTTATGAAATAAACGTTAACATGAATATGATTATATCGTCGCATTAATAAATGAGAAGAAATGAAGTTTTCGTTCTATACAATATTATGATTCAAAAATAGCATCATTTGTCGCTTGATATAAACTGATTTTAGTTTTATGGTATACCACTAGGCTTGAAGCTAACAAAACCTGGCTACTTTTATAATTATCATATGGAGGTTCTGGGTAATTATACTAAGCAATTTCATTCAATCAGTTGAAAGTTAAAAACAACTAAATAAAGCTATACTTTAATCTATTTAGTCAAAATCAAACCTGAAAAGTTTTCTTAAATCTCTAAACAAAAATTTATTATTGAACATCAATATTGATGTTGTTCTTTTCATCGAAGAAAATCTCGATTTGATTTGAATCGCTGGATATTAATGTATCATTGATCAACAGACACTTTTTTGATGCGGAACCACATCGAAATTTCCAAGTTAGAGTAGAAAAAAAATCTTTTACTAAAAATTTTATTTTTTCTATGTATTTTACATGAAATGTTCTCTTTGAGAACACTGCACTTAATCAAAACATATCTAGTCAATTTTAATAACTTAATACATCAGTTATTATAAATTGAAAAAAATTTGAACCTTTGAATTATAACTCTTTGATCAATGGTCAACATTTTTTTTTCTTGGAGCATATTAAAATTCTCAAGTTCAGATACAAAAAAATTCATTTATTAATTTTTTTTCGCTCTTCCATACATTTTACATAAAATGTTCCAATTAAGAACATTTTTTGAGTTTTGGGATATTGCCTGTATTTATTAAACGTTGAAAAAGATCTCAACTTACCACATTTCGCTTAAGAAATGACATTGTATCAAAATCAGTTTATAATATTCTATATTTTTTTTCAAGAACCGTGTAAAGGCTCAACGGTTTTTTCAACCGATAATAAACAATTTAAATGAACTACAACTTCACGGTCTTTTTATTAATGGTATTCATCTTAAATTTTCCTTTTCTACGATTGTAGCAGACAACCTTGCAGCTCATTTTGTGGATGCCTTTCAATCTTACTTTAATGCCGGTTATTTCTGCAGAAGATGCTATATAACGTATCCAGAAAAAAATTTACCAACTTCATTATCAGAAATTCAAAGTCGAACAATGATTGATCATGATTATGTTGTTGAGAAGATTATAAATGATCCTGATAAAACACCTTTAATGGGTGTTGTTGGTTCAAGTCCCTTACGAGATCTTATTGGTTTTCATCCGACAATATCTTTACCGGGAGATCTAATGCATGACTTCATTGAAGGAATATGTCCAATAGTCATAATGTCTTTACTTAAACAAGCTTCATTATTGCGACTTTTAACATACAGTGAGAATATTTTGCTTTTTTGACGTGATTATGTTAAATTCCCTAACACGAAATAGATAATCATTTAATTTTTTTGATACGACGAGAAAGCTTGGATACAATTCTCATATCTGTTTTTCGTTTGGTATTATATTGTAATCTCGTAGAAATTATAAAATATTTAGAGACTAACACAATCTTAATAAATTCTTTGTATTCAATTTTTACCGAGTAGAGGGAAGATGTATTTATTTCATTAGGTGCATCTATAATTAATTAATATCTATTCACTTTCTCAATAATAGCAAATTTTTGTACAAAATCATAGTAAAACACTTTTTTATATTGTTTTACGAGTAATTGATTCGTACTCATCTCATTCATCTCTTTTTTTCTCATATTTTAAGCTCGTATTCAAGAACGCATGAAAAAATTCCAATATGGAAAATTCGATTCTAGCGATCAACCACCTCCACTACTCGTAAAACATCTTCAAAATGGTCACATTGTCAGAACAGCCACTCAAAAATTTTGTTCTTTTAAATTGTTCCCAATTATATTCTATGATATAACTCACCATTTACCATCATTTATCGTATCCATTTCGAAAAAAATGGTTACCTGTACTTGGAGAACTAATAATTTTAAAAACATCCCAAAGATGCTCGTGACACATTATCGTCTCAAACAATGTTTGACGTTTGGGTATTTATCTCGATTAAAATGTTTTGAATATCCTGTTGGAATTAAACGGATTCGAAGCACATATTTTAATATGTCAATTACAACAATTTTATTGAAGCATCTCGAATGTATTGACCTTGACAAAGATTTGCATCAATGTGATAAATTAATTTATGATAACATTGAATATTGTCGATCAGGTGTGTATGTGATCGACTTGAGACCTTCTCATGAACAACCAATATATTGCCAAGTTATTTTTATCCTCAAAAAGAGTGAGAAATGGTGGTTATTACTGGATATACTTGATACGATGTCTTATAATGAAAAGTTATTTGCATAGGAAATACAATCAATAGGTCGTTATTCTATAATTGATACAAATGAACTAATGTATTATTATAAAGAATTAGATATTTACATAGTCAACAATTTGAGTTTTGTTTCATTTATGTCACGTCTTACAATTCATTAATGCTGAATGAATATATAATGTTTCAAACGCTTATGTCCATATGGATTTTATGATAAGTTTCATTTTTACCATTCGGTTAATCTTTTCTAATTTCTATTAATTTTATATTGATTTTATATTTGGTATTGTTGGATATTATTCGATAGCAACATTGTAGATATTGAGCATAATGAAAAAACTGATTAAGATTCATCACTGATGAAAGTGTATAATTTCTATGTCATTTTATGCTTTGGAACATTATATATTTAACGTTGTTATAGAACTCTGCACGTGAAAGTTTTTTTTTCTTATATGATAAAAAGAATACTTAATCTAGCTTTCTAGCCTTCTTAACTGCGTGTTTTTTAGAAAAAGTTGTTATTATTATCACTTTATTGAAGTATAACTTCTTTTTTCAGAGCATGATGTTGATGGTTCAACGCTCATAATACTAAACAATATCGAACCAATATCACATTTACTACAAAAATTCAAACAACAGTTAATTTTCTTAGAAGAACGTGAAAAATTATTTCGGAAAATTAATGATGATCCACTTCCATGCGATGATTCATTATGAAGCACATCCACAATATCTAAAACATTAGCTTCTAGTTCAATAAATTCTCAAATATCACCTGCTATTTCAATTAATTCAAATTCATCGTCTTCTACTTATCTACCAAAAATTAATCTTTCATCAATAATATCTGTTGATAATTCAACATCTGATGAATCTGCTATTGGTGTAGATGTACCTTTGTCTTTTCCAAATGTGTATCAAGTTCCAGTATTCCCAAATTCTTTGATGAAAGAATTTGAAGCTGGAAATCTCAACAATTTTGGTCCACATTTATAAGGCCGTCAAATCTTAATTGATGCAGTAGTTCATGATCTTATTGAAAATTATAATTTATTTTAATTGATTTATTTATTAGATAATCAATTTCTTTTCCTTGTTTAATATTAGATGGAGTTGTTTATTTAAAGTATTATGTATTATTTTAACTATTTATTTATTAAAAAAGTCTTACTTGAAATTTAGCATACAAAATAGATAGTCTAACATTAAAAATAAAATAAAAAATAATAAGATTAAGATTAGTTAAATAAATTTTTTATTTAATATATTTAGATTTTTAGTATTTTAATAAAGTAAAATAAGTGATAAAATTTATAATTAAGTTTAATAAGCTATTAAGATTTTTGATGGTTTGATAAAATTAAATATAAACGACGTTTTTTAATTAATTAGGTAATAAATATAATAGTTTTTCATAAATAATCAAACAATATGATTTAAGTATTTATTTCTTTGTGACCTTTCAATAAACGAGGTTTATCTCTTTCAGACATTTTGTGATGTTAAAATAGTTGAATTTTTTGTTTTCTTTTCTCGTTCTTTCACATATATCATATGAATCAAACCACCGGAAATCTTAAGGGTACCCCCCCCCCCTCTTTTTTTTTGTCGAACTTTTTGGAAAATTTTTTTTTGTTTATATGTGCTGTCGAGAGACCATGTGTTGGTATTTCGATTGTCGTTTAAATGATCTCGATTGGTCCTGCCATTCAATTGCTATCGGGGGTCCACGAAAAGCCATGACCAAAAAAAAATTTTTTCAAAAAATTTTTTTAATGTGTTCAGTGGATTCTACATGAAAAGTTGTTTATAAAAATGTTGAAAAAAAAATCAGAGTGTTCCCAAACTTATTTTTTAGTTTTCTCAAAACTAGTTTTTCATCCATAGAGTTTGATTGTGCCACCATCAACCCTTCCTTAACTTTGTCCGATCGAGCTGAAATTTTTACCAGAGATACTTGTATATATCCTCCAGAGGTAAAATCGGCCGTTTTCGTTTTCGACCATTTCGTTCGAGTTTATGGGGTTTTCGAGATCGACTTCTCGGTTTTTTCGAGATCGTTTTCGTATTTTTGTTATAAAAAAAAAAGAAAGCGAGTTTTTGAAAAACGCTGAAAATTACCTCTGAGATACAGGTGTAGGTGATCTCAAAAAAAATTTCAGCTCAATCGGACGAAGTTTGATGGGGAAAACCGGTGGCACAATGAGACCCTATGGAAAACCATTAGTTTTCGAAAAAATCCAAGAAGACCCCTTTTGAAAATTTTTTCCTCGAACACGTGTCTCATCAATTTAGGTCCTCTATTTGTGGTAAAAATTTCAGCTCGATCGGACTTGCCGTTCTTGAGATCTAAAAATCATGAAAAAAGAGGGGGGGGGTACCCTTAATAACTTATTAAACTTAATTATAAATTTTATCACTTATTTTACTTTATTAAAATACTAAAAATCTCAATATATTAAATATATTAAATAAAAAATTTATTTAACTAATCTTAATCTTATTATTTTATGTGTTATTTTTTATTTTATTTTTAATGTTAGACTATCTATTTTTTATGCTAAATTTCAATTAAGACTTTCTTAATAAATAAATAGTTAAAATAATACATAATACTTTAAATAAATAACTCCATCTAATATTAAACAAGAGAAAGAAAATGATTATCTAATAAATAAAGTAATTAATAATGACCTTCCTATTAACACGTAATGAATAATTTATTGTAACTTACATCTTCATACCAATTAATAGTACATACACATGTTGTTCTTATTCCATGTATTACAAATCTATCCTTTCTATTATTTCTCAACGAATGTTTATCAAAATTCACAACATGAACTTTTATGAATCATTGCATAATTGACAATTTATATTTTAAGAAATATGACAAAGGAAACTATTAATTTAGAGAAAATTATTTTTTTTTAAACACTTAAGAAGACATGAAGTTTCATTCTGTGAAAAAAGTTTTGGTTTCTAACAGTTTTAGAAGTCTACCAGTTCTTCGTCCTTTTTTAACCTATATTCTGGTATTACACAGAATAATCAACACATAATGAATTTGTTTTTAGAAACTTTTTTTACTGCTATAGTTTTTAACATTTAATCTTATTATTGACTTTTTTTTCAATTAGCTATCCAACAAAAACACAATACAATATAATTGGTTATGCTCTTGTAAAACGTTTAAAATTAGCTTCAACACCCGAAAATATAGTAAATTGTAAAAAGAAGAATAATAGACACCGATTTTAACATGTTTATTGAGACTTTTCGTGAATCTTTTCACATCATCAGTCAACAGAACAACAAACATACATTAGTCAAAAACAATAAGATATATATATATATATGTAAAGTAAGAACGAACAAGTGTTATCTAGTAAATTCTAATGTTAGAATTTTCTAAATTTTTAAATTTCCTTTTTGCCCTCAAAATTGTATTTCAGATTAAAGCTTTTTTGAGAATAAACAACTTTGTTGGTTTTGTTCTGCACCCAGTTCATCAAGAGGCTTTCTTTTATTTCTCGTTTCGTATCATTAGATTCTATTGCAATAATTTGATGGTTCCAATTATTCTTATGTTTGAGGTTTATACAATGCTCAGCTATTCGAGAGTATCCTTTTCCTTAAAATGCTTTTTTATGTTCTTCTTTTCTTTTTTCAACCCCACGTGCAGTTTGACCAATATAAACTCCATTACAATCTTCACAATTATATTGGTATACTACTTTTTTCATATCCTTATCCGCTCGAAAAGTTCTACTGAATATTGTTGAAATTCTTTTTCCTGCTGCAAATCCAAAAATAATTGGTTTGAGGGGATAGTCTAATACTTTCTTGATCTTATTAGCAAATATCATTGAACATTCTCCATAATAAGGCATCAAGATGTATATTTTCTTAATGTTCGTATTATTATTTTGTTTTTCCTTGTTATCCAATATCACCCCTCTAATCGTCTTATTAACAATATTCATTGGGTAACCATTAGTAACAAAAATACGTTTATAGTATTCAATTTCTTTTTTAAATAACATATCTGAAGAGCAAATTAACTTGGCTCTAACACATAAACATTTTATCAAATTTAGTTTGTAGTTTCTCGGCTGGTTACTTGCCCATTTTAGGTACAAGCTAGCGTCTGTAGGCTTACGATGTACATAGGTAATTAATTCTAAATTTTGTCTTTCTACCATTACATCGAAGAAGGAAAGTTTGTTGTCTTTTTGCATTTCTAATATAAATTTTATTGATGATGGTTCGATACTATTCATAAACTTAAAAAATGTATGTATATCCTTCTGAGTACCATGCATAATAATGAATATGTCAGCTACATATCGGAGATAGATCTCTAGTTTTTCCCTTTGTAAGTGCATATTTCAGTTTCAAGTTCTGTCATATACAGGTGCGCCAGGATTGGTGCAAGAGGGCTGCTCATACTAACTCCATTTTTCTGGTCATAGTTCATATTATTAAATTTAAAATTAGTTTTCATAGTACAATACATAAACAGTTGATTTAATTCTTCATTATCTAGTTTTAACTTGGGATTATATTTTCTAAAATTTCTAATAGGTATAGGTATGGCTTTTTCCAGAGGAACATTGGTGAAGAGTGAGACGACATCGAAAGAACACATTAACCCATGAATATTCTTGTTTCTTCTAATATGATTCACGAAATCAAAAGTATTTTTTACATATGATGGAGCTGCTGTTATAGCTGGTGCTAAGAGACCAGCTAGAAATTTTGCTGTGTTGTAATTATATGCATCATAACTAGAAATGATTGGTCTCAATGGAAGATTTTCTTTGTGTACTTTTGGGAGAAAATATGCTTCTGGTGTTCTTGATCCTGTATTAAAACGCATATTCTTATATTCTTCATCTGTTATCTTTTTCTGTTTTTTCAGTTCCAATAAGTAGCTGATAAGTTTCTTTTCCCGCTCTTCTGTTGGATTATCATTTAGTGTCTTAAAAACTCGTTTGTCATTGAGTAATTTATGTGCTTTTATAAGATAATCATCTTTGTTCATAACCACTATCGCATTCCCTTTGTCAACCTTCGTAATTAGCAATCGAGGATCATTCACCAATGTAGCTATAGCTTTATCTTCTTCCATGGAAATTTTTGGTATTTCTTCGCTCAATTGTTTTCTAATCTTAGTGCCAAAGCTTTTAAATATACTTTTAATTTTGCTACTTTTTTCATTTAACTTCAGTAAACCTTTATTTTCTAGGCATGTGTACATATATTCTAAATCAGTTTTAACGTTTATCATATTAAGTTTATTGGTTTTGATGGCATACTTCCACCCTTTTGATAATAAACTTAGCTCAGCATCTGTAAGTACCCGATAAGAGAGTTTATATACTAATTTGTTGTTGTATCCATCTGAATCTATGGGAATCTTTAATTCCAATAATTTCTTATTATGTCTTTCATTTATTACTTCTATTTCTTTACGAATAAGTCCTTCTAAATGATTACTAATTTCACACCATAATATCATATTAACTCTGTTTTTTTGTTGTTCTGTAATATGAATAACTACAGGACTTAATTTGGTCAGTTGTTTTTGTTGTATTTTATATTCATCATAAAGCACTCTTCTAAGGTACTCTTTGTATCTAAAGCTTCTACCTAATGTATTGTTATATGGTTAAAATCTCATAAATTTTGGATAAACATCATAGATCAGACATACACGCAGACATTCTATTGATCGTTCTAAGTGGCATTGCTTCATTCTCATCTTTTCCAACTGTCTGTATAGTTGTAGTTCAAAGGTATAATGTTTCTTTATGGTGTAAATAATTGATTTGTTATTTAATTTAATTCGGTGAATACATTTAATAATAAAAAGAAGAATAATAGACACAGATTTTAACATGTTTATTGAGACGTTTCGTGAATCTTTTCACATCATCAGTCAACAGAACAACAAACATATATTAGTCAGAAACGATAAGATATATATATATATATATGTTGAGGTCAAGATTGGAATTTGATCGGAGAAAAAATATTGGAAGTACGTGCTTCAGAAATAATGAGTATAGTAAAAAACAAATAGAAAAAAGTATATCTATAGTGATCTTAGTAAATGTTATAACATGACTTATTTGATTTTTTCGTTCTTTCTTATTCTCGTATATCATATGATAAAACATATGATATACGAGAATAAGAAAGAGAAAGGAAAAATCCAAATCAGTAGGTCACATTGTAAAAATAAGCAATATTTCTAATTCTGACTTCTGGAAACTGGTTCAAGCAAGTGAAGTTCTTGATGAAGAAGATCCACCAGTACCAGTTGGAGATTCAGCTGATGATATTCAAAATGATGAAAATGATGGTGCTGATTCAGCGGATGTTAATGTTAATGGTTCTGAATCTTTTCAAACATTAAGTGATGATGTCGTTCAAAGTGCATTAGTTAATAATCCATCAATGGATCAGCCATTAATTGAATCCCCTTTTTCATCTTCTGTTGAATCACATGACCAGTCATTAATAAAATCGCCACAAGTGAGACATGATCATATAGGAAAGGTGACAACTGTTAATTATTTGGATGTTGCAAATAGAAAAATGAAACATTATCAAGATTCTATTATTGATGAAACAGAAAAATTTAATTTAAATGATTCTGTTGGTGTGAAGATTCACACGGTTGATAGAACAAATACCGATGCTAAACATTTGCCATGTTTAATTATTGAAAAAATTGTAGAAGATAAAGGTACTATGTTTTTTTTTGGATTTCAAGGCCTTTATTAAAAAAACAGCACAAAACAATTTAAAAAAGAGATTGAGATATAAAAAGAGACGCATGACTTGTGTCTTATGTCTCAACATTTGTTCACGTTTTGATGTTAGTTTTCCTTAATAATTTATTTATAGTTATTGTATCTCATTTAAAATATCTTTCAGGTGTTTTTCGATGATATTTTCTCTGTTTGACTTGGCTTTTTCGACTGCTAAGTTTAATAATTTAATTGTATATGGTTTGATCTTGGGTATGGTGGTGGTCTTGTGAATATATGCAACTGATGTATATGGTGGTAAATTATGAGCAGCACGAATCGCTTTGTTTTGTATAATTTGTAATCGTTCCCATATTTTGTTGTTTGCTGTAAATAAGACTGAGAAACCATATATAATAATAGATCTGACTAATGACTTGTAGATATTTGACATGATTTTATCATTATTTTCGGATGTTGATCTCGATACAAAACGAAGAAGACCGATATGATCAGCTATTTTTGATTCAATATGATTTAAATGACTTTTCCAACTTAGTTTTTTTGTCTATAATTACACATAAGTACCTTGGTGAATCTCTTGGTTTTACAATTGTATCTTCAACTTTAAGTACCACGGGGTTCTTGTATTTTTTCTTTGGATGTGGACTAAAATGTAGTAATTCTGTTTTTATTGGTTGTATCTTTAGTTTCCATGAGTTACACCATTTTCCGAATTCTTCAATTGACTGTTAGAGTCTAGATGTAAGATTAGTTGTTGAATTCGATGACGTCCAAAGAGCTGTATCTTCAGCAAATAAACCATGTTCTGTATGCTGAGGTATTCCATTCATTGAATCATGTGTATATATAATATATAACAATGGAGAAAGAGGCGATCCCTGAGGCGTGCCACTTTTAAGTGTAAATGGACGAGATAACACATTTTCTAATTCAATAAATGCTGTTCGATTATTTAAAAATGAAACAAAATAATTAATTAAATATTTTGGAAGATGAAAATCATTTAATTTATAGATTAAACCATCATGCCATACTGAATCAAATGCTGCTTTTATATCAAATAGTATTACAGCTGCATGTCGTCTTTTCTTCAATTGTTCGTGGGCATATCTTTCTAGTCTGATGATGTTGTATAATATACTTTTTCTTGGCCGAAAACCTGCTTGATGTTCAGGTAGAATTTTTCGACTTTCAAGTATATTCATTAGTCTTCGTTTAATTATTTTTTCAAGTAATTTGTCCATGCAACTAAGTAGACTAATAGGCCGATAACTTGCCGGTTTTTGTTTGTCTTTCTTCGGTTTCAAGAACAACCGGCGATTGCAAAGGCAAGTGTACCACAAGACAATGCCCATGCAAAAAAATGGGAGTGCTTTGTGCAACAAAATGTCATTCAAAACGTGGTGGCTATAAAAATATGGGCCGATAGATCTGAATATTTTTGATTTGTACAATATATAGGAAAAAATTATTAAATAACGAGTAGATATAGTACTTAAATTTTAATTATTTTGCTGCTTATATTTTCTCTCCGATAGATTCTAGTTTTGACTGGACAAAACTGCAATTCTAATTTTTGTCCAAAACATTTCTGGTCAGGATTAGAATTCCAATTTTGACCTCAGCATATATATATATATATATATCTTATCGTTTCTGACTAATATATGTTTGTTGTTCTGTTGACTGATGATGTGAAAAGATTCACGAAACGTCTCAATAAACATGTTAAAATCGGTGTCTATTATTCTTCTTTTTATTATTAAATGTATTCACCGTATTAAATTAAATAACAATTCAATTGAAAATAGAATCATTTCTACTGCTGTCCAACTTATGAGGGAACTTTTTTAGGTGCTCCCTTCCGATTGCAACTTTTTGCCTATAGATGGTAAATAATGTCTTAGTAATAGCCCTTTTAGATTTATTATTAAGACATGATTTACTATCTATAGACAAAAAATCATTGCAATCGGAGGGGGCACCTGACGAGGTTCCGTCGTTAGTTGCCTATAGAATGATCAACAATAATTTGTTTATACGATTTCTTCTAATATTTAACTAAAATTACGAGTGCAATAAAATTTATATTTATTCTTTTTTTCAGATATATTAAATATTGGATATCTAAAACCAATCAGAATTACACTAAATTATTTATTGATGATTCTTCGAACATACATCTTGATGTAGAATCAATACATTTATAAAGAAAAAGAAATATTGTTTTATTCTGATTTCTCTGTGTCCTTAGTTTTTACAACGGGTTCAGTTGCTTTGCCGATAATTTGTGCTACTATATCATCTTTTCTTGATGCTCCGCATGAAGATTCTCCGATGATTCCTTCAACTGCTCGCTTTCATCGATTTTTGCAAAATCTTTCGTAATTCCCAAAACAGATTGACTAAGTACAGACTGTGGCACAGCATCTTCTCTATTTTCGCTGCATTCATTTGTTGATGTTTTTTCTATGATTTCAGGTGTGATCTGTGGTATATGATGAGAAGATATTTTGTCATCATGCTTGTCATTCTTTCCAATTCCGAACAGCTGCTGCGTCCTATAGACTATTGATTGGATAGCAGATCGATGTACATCTGTGTCTCCAACTTTCTTGCTTTTGTAATTTTCAGTCCCTTGCTTCGTGATGCGCAAGAAATCTGGACTAGTGGTATGCTGCGATTGTGAACTTTCCGATTTTCCATTCGATTTAGTCATTGTAGTCTGTAGCGTTCGATCCTGTAAAGTAGTGTATTCATTCTTTTTCTTCCCATCAATACCCATCAACTGCTTCGTGATATCGATGAAAGATCCGATAAGAGACTCATGTGCTAACGAATAATCTGTTTCCTTGTTGTATTCACTTTTAATAGGATTCTTTATGACTTCTGTAGTAATTTGTGTAGTACCGCCATAGAGATTCGTGAATTCACTTTTCTTGGCATCTACAAATTCCGTTCTCTGCTTCTTCACCGAAAAAAGTGGCTGCACAGATACATCTTGCTGTAATCTATCTGTTGCCTCCTGTTTGGATTCATATGGCGTTCTATTTTTCGTAAATGTACTCGTAACATGTTGTGTAC
>JAJEKB010000864.1:0-24074 GCA_022393335.1 Macrotrachela quadricornifera
TGAAGTCTTAATGAACCACGATAAAGCCATTCATGTTTATTTAATATAGGAATAAAAACTCGTATAAGACTTGCTTCTATTCTTGATATAATTGCATCAACCCATTGTCCATTTAATTCAATATTAATATGATCTTTTAATGATACATTAACAAGTCGTCGTTTAGGATATGTTAAAATATAATTTTCTATATATTGTTTTGTACCTAAATCAACTTTTGATAAATAATTTGATAATGATTCAAGTAATAAATGTATTGCAATTGAACGTAAATAAAATGGTGAATCATTATCAGCAAATATTAAATAACGTTGATTATTTATTGATGATGGTTGTTCAGCTATAATACCACGTAATGGTTTATCAATATATCTTGATGTATCAGCATCACCACTTGGCATACAAAGTACACGTGTTCCAACATTAAGATTATTATCAATATGATCGTTTAAAGCTACACGTTCTGGTGGATAACGATAATGATCCTGTGATGTTGCTTTATGATGACAATTTGATAATCGACATGTCTATTAATATAAAACTTTTAAAAAAAAATTTTTTTTTTAGTGGTTTTTTAATTTACTAATATTTGAAGTTTATTTTCATTTGTTTGTTGTGCAGTGACAAAATATGCTAATGTCCATCCGTGTGAAGGATTATAAACGAGTACACGTTGGCCAACATCAATAGCCACAGGCATTTGATTTTTCTTTTTTAATAATTAAAGAATATTTTAAATAAGACTAAACTTTATCGATTTATTGTTTATTAATATAACAAAGAAATCGATATACATAAAGGGGTTAATATATTGTAATTCGATTGGTTTATTTAAATGAACCAATCAATTGATATGATTGAACATAACAATAGTTTTGTTTTTCTATTTACAACAACAATAATAATAAGAATAGAAAACGAATGGCTAATATTGAAGATAAAAGAAATTCACCATTTAATTCATTTTTAATTGATGATCCAACACCAAATAATAATCGTATAACAATAACAAATGAAGATTCACCAACAATTTGTATATCATGTCAACAAGATCTTCGATTATGTTCATCAAAAATTTTAGCTTGTCTTCATTCTGTTTGTAGTCCATGTTTAGAGAAAATAAAAGATTCATCTGGTAAAAAAAAAGAAAACATTATTAGTATATATTAATATTAAATTTTAATTTGTTTTTCAAGGAGCACTTTATTCATGTACAGCATGTAATCATAAAAGTCGAGGTGATACAATATGTGATAATTTATTTGCAACAGAAGAAACAGAAGCAAATGGATTATCTACCCATTGTAGTAATTGTGAAGAAGGAAATATTGCTGATTGGTGAGTTAATTGAGAAAATATTTTATTTAGTTATATTCTTATGATTTATTATTAAGAATTTTGATAGTGTCAGTGAGTAAAATTATAATAGATTTATATTTGTTTTGAAAGTAATTTTTTCTATGATGATTTAATTTTTATTAGAAAAAAATAATAATGAGAATTAAATTTAGTTTATTTGATTATTTTCTTTTCCTTTAGGTATTGCGATAATTGTGCTGATTGGCTTTGTATTCAATGTAAAAATGCACATGCTCGAGTTCGTTTAACAAAAGATCATATTGTAACACAAAAAACAAATGAAGAAGCAAGACAAATACGAGGAACAGCTCATACGGAAAAATTATCATGTCAGGTTAGTTAAATATATTTTGAAAAAAAATGCTTCGTTCTTTTTTTCAATTTTTAATATTTATTTATTTAGATTCATAAAGAAGAATTAGCTCGAAATCTTTGTCAAGATTGTCAAATATTAACATGGTTAGATATTTATTTCATAGAAATTTTGTTAATTTTTCTTTTTATATTTGATTAGTGATGAATGTCAAATAGGTCTTCATAAAAATCATCGATATTTATTTATTGATGAAGCAATACAAAATCAAAAAACAAATCTTCATTCATTAGTAAATAAAGTTCGAGATGTTCGTTTAATGTTAAATAAAATTCAACAAACAAGAAATCAACAAAGATCTGATATCGATCAAACTGAACGTCAAGTTATTGATGATATTAAATTATTTGGTTTAAATATGATTACTGAAGTTAGTCGAGCATGTAAACAATTAATTAATGATACAACAACATTATGTAATCAAGCTCGAACACAATTCAACGATAAGTAAATTTTTTTACTTTTTTTTTGTTGTTAAATTTTATAGTTTTCGAAATACGAAGATTGTAGATGTGAATGTCATTTTGACAAATGTGTTTATCTCAAGAATGAAAGTAGTTAAAAGTAACTCTACAATGCTTTTTGTAGTCTAGCTAGATATGTACCAAACTGAACGTTCGAGTTTGAGCTATCAAAAAAGTGTTAATGTTGTAAATATAGATAACATATACAAAGAAAAAATAGACTCACTTTCATAATGATTAATAAAATCAAATTTATTTCTCTTTGAATTGAAGTGTCTCAAAACAGATTCAATAATAAAACGAACATGTTATTCGGTAAGAATATGTAAAAATATTATTCTTACTAACAAAAGTTTACATGTAATTTGACTTAAATAAATTCTAACAGCTCTAGTTTTTAAATTCATAAGTATCATACTAAATTGCATATTACAAATTCATTTTTTTTAGAAATACACGTTTCGAACAATATTTACAAAATATTGATCATTCACTTGATTTTGTTAATGAAGCATTAGCAACTGGTATATTTATTAAATAAATTTTTTTTATTTTTTTATTTTCTTATTTAATATAGGTTCAAAAACGGCTATATTAACATCTAATCGTGTAATGAATAAACGATTGGATCATTTACTTCATCAAAATGCTATTTGGTCAAAAGCAATAAATCCATTTCAATTAACATTTACACCTTATGATCCAAAAAATATTCGTTCAACAATAACTAGTCTTGGAACATTAATACAAAATGGTAAAAAAAAACTACATAATAAATCAGTACTTCCAAAAGGTAAATTTTTTATTAAAATAAATTTATAATTCTCTTTCTCTTGTTTTTTTTATTAAGAACAAGTTAATGGTACTGAACAAAGGTAAATCAAAATTTTATTAAAAACCAAAATGGAAGCGCTGCTGTATTTGTATTGATGTCTATATGTAGTTCGTACAATCCTATACCTATAGACATCAGAACTTTAATTGAATTACACATACAAATAAAGATATTGGAACAGATTTTAGACTACTGTTTATTATGTTTATGAACAAGAACTACCACAAATACAGCAGTGCTTCTTCGTATTTTTTAATAAAATCAGTCCGAAGATTTTTGAAACCTCCTGCATATATTTATATATATAAATTTTTTGTTTATAGAAGATTAAATAAATATTCAGTACAATCAACAACGATTGATAGGTCTGATAGTGATGGTCAAGCAGCTATATTACTTGATACAAGTGATGATTTTTGTGCAGTATGTCGTTGTGGTGGTGAACTTGTTTGTTGTGATGAATGTCCACGTGTATATCATGTTGAATGTCATGTACCATCATTAAATGAAATACAAATGAATGATAAATGGAAATGTGGTTTATGTTGTGAAATAAATAATTCATCAGTATCATTAAAACGTAAATATGATGATACTAATATTAAATTATCACCAGTTGAAAAACAAATATGTGAAAAATTAGTTTTACAAATGTATATACATCCATCAAGTGTACCTTTTCATCAACCAGTACCAGCTGATGTAAGAAAATCTTACAAACAATATATATATACATATATTAAAATATTATTTTTAGTGTATTGGTTATCATAAAATTATTACTCGACCAATGGACTTACGTACAATTAAAGAAAAAATAAATTCATATTCAAATATGAGTGAATTTTTAGCTGATGTTCGTTTAATGTTTCAAAATTGTTCAACATTTAATAGAGTTTGTATTATAAAATCTAATTTATATAAGATTTTCTTTTTTTTTATTTTAGCCTGAATCAGAAATTGGTAAATCAGGTCGTGCATTAAGTAAAGCATTTGAAGATTGGTTAGAAAAATATTGTTTAAATAGTCAAATACCATTACCAGATCGAACAAATAAACGAAAAAAAACATCTATACAAATGATTGATCATGTTTCATAGAAAAAAAAACAATTCATTATAATATTAAAATGTGCAATAGCTATGTATTGTGTGTTTTATAAAAAAACAAAAACAAAAAAAAGAAATTTTTTTTTCTTGTCAATATATTAATTGAACTAGATAGAAATTAAAAATTTATTGAAATAAATGTTTAAATCATCTGATTTAGAAGGATAATGAATGAAGAAGTTTGAGTTTGGAATATTTCGAATAATAAATGATCGAGTTTTATATTTCAGTTTTCATTTACTTAATATATTATATTTAAAAAAAGTCAAATACATTACAAGATGCAACATAGAAAGCTCTACAACTTACGTCGAACCGTTCTGAAAAGCATTCTTCAGTAAATAGTAGAACTTTTCAAGTTACATCTCATGGTATATTTGGCTTTTTCAGTACAGGATATTCAATGAATGAAAACTGACATAGAAAACGTGGTCATTCAATGTTGGGCACCCATTATTCAAAAGATATATGTTATTTTCAAGTAGAAAACAGTTTAGATAAATATTATAAAATAAATACATGAAGTCAAAAATCACTTCATTCTCAGATTGTATCTATTAGAGTTAAAAAATTTCATTGATATTATCATTGTTGTTATTAAGCAAAGATTTCAATTTATTCCCGATTATTTAAAACGATACAACATTGATAAAAGCTACAGTAACAACATCATTATTTCCTTATTTCTAGTCAATACATATATATATATATAATAAGAAATCATCCTGTTGCTTCCATATTAATTACTTTTACATTGACAAATAAAGTTGCCGTTGTTGGATCATTATGTCCATCCAGTAATCGAATATGTCGATATCCTTTAATAAATAAACTTATATTATTTAATATAAAAATATTTGATGATTTATTTACCAGGTTGCATTGAAAGAAATGGAATTGAATATTGACCAAGATCTGTATTACTTTTATCACTATCTTTAACTGTAAAACGAATAAGACATAATTCTGGAATACATATTGAAAATTGCATTAAATGATTCCAAATTGGATTTAAACCATTAGTTAATACTGCTGAAGTCTTTTGTTCATTTTGATCTAAATTAATTGAAATTATAAACAAAAAAAAAACGAACACGATAATTATTTATCATTGATAATTTACCACAACGAACACCAAATATTTTCACTTTTACAAATGGTGATACAGGTGAAGTATCACGTTGATTTCGTTTTGGTAAATGTTGTGCACTAATAACCTGTAATAATAAATTTTTTTTAAATATATAAATCTATCAAAAATAAAAAGAAATATTTTACACAAAGTTCCAATTTCAATGGTCTTCGTTGGGCAAAAAGATATGTAGAAAAACAACTATTTGGACTGAACGTTGTATTATCTATACAAATAAAAATTTCTTACTTTTTTTAAACTATTATTTAAAGATCTGTAAATATTACTTTCTCGTAAAATTGCTGGTTTTAAAATATATCCACATTGATTATTATCTGAAAATCGACCATGATTAAGAGACATTGATACATCTCCTGTTTGAAAATTCAATGCAACTATACAATAGAAACAAAAAAAAAAATAATATAAATTTTAATTTAAAAAAAATAATAAAACAATTTTCAAACCCATTTGTACGCCTGTATTCCAAAATGAAATAGTTTCAACATTACTTGAATCTTGTCGATAAGCTGATGGATATACACGTGCAATTAATCTTTGATTATGTAGAATAATTTCAAGTGCATGATGATCAACTAATGCTAATGCTTTTTTTTCTGATAATGATGATGATTGTGTATGTCTATCTAATATTAAAAAATAAAAGAAAAATAAATAAATAAATATTTATATTTATTTTTTTACATCTTTTAGCAACTGTAAATCCTTTGAATGTTGCATTTTGACATGCAATAAGAACTGCTAATTCTTTACAAACAACCTGAAATAAATAAAAATTAAAAGAATAAATCTAAAATATATTATTAAATTCTATATACAGATACATCTGGATCACCTCCTTCATCTTCATTACCATAATCAACTGATAAATCATTCTTTGGTGTAACACGTCCCTTAAAATCATATTAATAAATATTGATATATAAACTAGAATTAAAATTATTATAAAACATACTCGAATAATGATACGTCCTTTTAATTGTTCTGGTGATGGCCAAATTGAACATGCATTAGCTTCATCAGCTGTATAAATTGATGCTAAAATAATTCATAATGAAATATGAATAAACAAATTAATTTATAATTAATACTTACAACCAAATACATCAGTTAATAAACGAGCAACAAGAATTTGTTGTTTATTTGAGCAATGATTTTCAAGATTTAAAAATAATGGATATCTTATTTAAATAAAGATTATTAAATAATGAGAAAGAAAAAAAAATAACATACGGTGAAGCATGAAATGCAAATTCTTTTATTTGAATAAGAATTTCACCTAAATAAGCATCTTTAATAAATGTAAATGCATGTCGAACAACTGGACGTCCATCGGCACCATCATGAAGATCCACTATAATCATTGAATTATATATATATGTATTTAAATCAATAAATTTTACTTACATTCAACAGATCGACAGCCACGTTTTAAAGCTTGAACATAAGATTCCCCAGTGCATACACCGACTACTTGATTTGCGCAAAGATATCTGTATGAAAAAGAAAATTATTGAAATATTTCAAATGAACATTTTTTTATACGTATTATGTGAAGTATTAATCCAATAATTAGTTAATGGTTTCGTCATATCTTGATAGACTGTATTTCGATGTTCCGGTTTCATTAATTGATTTTCATCACTTAATAACATTTCTCGAAGACCTTGTAAAAATATTTACAATTAAAACAAAAGAAGTGCTTATAGAAAAGAAAAACAACAACTAACCATCAACACCAAGTTCAATACATTCTTTTCCTTCTGTTGATGGATCAAATCTATTAATTAATTCTGCAACTTCAGATAACGATAATTCTTGCTAATATAAATGAAAGATAATTATTAATAAAAACAATAAAATTTTTCAAACATACTTTTTGTTCATTTAACATAAATTCTCTCACTTCTTCAATAGTCATATAATTACAAGTTCCCGAACCCATTGGTGGTGGTCCAAGATTTAATTGCATTGGAATTCGAGGCATTAATGGACCTAATGGAACAGTAGATGGCTCAATAACTGGAGTCAATGTTGAACAAATAATAGCTATTGTTCGATTTCCATTACACGTACAAAGATCACATGAATCGCTATAACTAAAATAATGAAAACAACAAATAATCAATAATTATATTTGATATCTAATAAACATACGTATGAATAATATGCATTAATTCTGGTCGATAAGTTAACATTTTATAAAATGTTACAAATTCTTCAACACGAAGTCGTCCTCGAAGTTTAGCACTATGTAAATCCATTTACTAGGATACTTATTAAAATAAATAAATTATTTATATATTCACCTTTTAAGTACATCAAGATATTGTTCAAATTCATCAGTTGTTAAACGAACATTTAATTTTTCCAATAATTCATGAACTTCACGATTACATAAAAGACCATTTCGATCACGATCTGCTTCATTAAAAAGACCTTCAAGCCATCTATAAAAATATTTTTTTTTCAGTTAGTTAATTATTCTAATACTATCAATATATACTTATCAGTAATTTTTGTATAAGGTTTTCCAACACTATCTTGTATTAACATTTCTAAACCTGCAACCCAATTATCACGTGTTTCTGTATCATTTGCAAGTAAATCTAAACTTTTTCGTCCGCGACTATGTAAAATTGAAAAAGCTAAATCACCCTATAATTTTATTTTATTATTTAAAATTTATTTAATTCAGCAAAAAAATTATTCTTACTTGTTGTTCTCGTACTTTTCCTGCACGAAGAAATTTTATCCATGCATCTGTTTTTAAACCAGCTCGAACTTCACAATCTTTCAAAAGATCTACAAAAGCAAAAAAAAGTAAATCAAATAATAGGAGTAAAATAATAATAATCATACTACATTCATTTGTTGAATTTTGAAATCGTTTTTTTTGATGTAGTATAACAAAGAGATTTAAGTTTTGGACAAATATAAAAGAATCCTTCATTTAATGAACCATCAGTATTGAATTTTACAAAAAGTGAACCTTCTTGAAGTTTATTCAATAAAGCATTCTTTGTTTCATCCATCATTGAACTAAACTTGTGACTATTCCAAACGTTTTTTTTTTTATTTCTATCAAATCCTGTTAAATGTTAATGATCAATATTTGCTATTCCTGCTAGGCGTAGGTAATATTTCTCATAGTTTTTTTTGCATTGACAGACGTTGCACTACATTATCAATGATTAACTGATAAAAATGTTGAAGGAAGATGATGATGATGTATTTTTTTTTCTTTTGCATGTAATAAATTTGATATATTAATGCAAAGAACGGAAACGCAATTTTTTGACATATGTATGAGAATTTTAAAGAAAAATATTAGATTTTATTTTATTTGTGACGTTTATTTGACATACGTGTCTACAATAAATATTCTTAATAATTTAACTAGACTATATAAATTATTAAAATAATAAATATCATGCATATATTTTGTCTGAAATAGTCCTATGATATTATTATAAATTCGCGCTTAATCATTTTTTGCTTTAATATTTTGTATCATTCATTATTTGTTAATAACTGTATTATTATAAATATAAGTTATTTTAATGGGTACATCTAGTTCGAGTTTGACAAATACGTCTAGTGAAAATTCGAATATAGAAGCTAATGAACGATTTCATTTTCGATTTACAGATTGTTCTTGTAAATGTGATGCAAGTAAAAGACCTATAGGAGATATTTATGAACAAAATGATATACCACAAACAGCATTTCTTACTGCACTTATGACACAAATAGGACAATCACAATATGATATAAGTAAGTTTGATTTTTATGTATAAAAAAAATTAAAATAAATTTATTTTTTAGATTGTGATTGTGATTGTGGTGATGGTGTCAAAATGGGCTTTATTTTTGGTAATACACCATTGAATACTCAACAACAAATGACTGATAATCGTTAGAAATAATTAAATAATACTAAAATGTTTGATATATTTTTATTTTATTTCAATAAAAAAAAGAAAAGAACAAAAAATCAGAAATGTATGTTTAATCATTTTCTTCATTTGCATCATTGTCATCATCATCATCTCCTTCTTCTTCTTCATAATCACTATCAGAATTTAAATCTTTGGTACATAATGTTTCTTTAGTTGTCATTATTTGTGAATAATATTCTTTAAAAATAAATAACATATGACGTGCTTCGTCATCATTACCAGGAATAAATTTAGATATAAATGGAATTTGATCTGTGTATGGACCAACAACACGTTCCTAAAGAAAGAAAAATTATATAAGTAACTTGCATAATTATTGTACTGTTTCGAGGAAAGAAAAACTTGATTTTAAAGATCATAGCTAATGTATGGTAGTGTACTATATGAGAGGAGAATATGAATGATTTTTTTTGCAAACTGAACTATTAAATTCATCAAGATATGTCCATGTTTAGTAATGTGCAATATTCAAACATAAGTATGATATATAATTTGATAAAGTATGTGAAAAGATATGATATTTGATTCCATCCGTTAATTTTTCCACTGAACAAATACAGTTTATAACAGCGCGTATTAAAGTAATAACTTCTGGAAATTTTTTAATGGTTTTATCTTCTATTTATTAAATTTTATCAAATACTATTCCGACTATTCATACGTCAACGATTTAATCTCGAGGTTATTTTTAGAATCTCATGTGACACAAAATCAAATAAAGACTATACACCTGATATTTGGAAAAATTTACAAGGAAAATTGTAATGAAAATGGCAGTCAATCTTATATTTTAGAAGTATAGACTATTTACTATCAATTCACCAACTGTCAAAATTGAAATGACAGGAGAATAAATCGATTATATGCCAGTTTTTTTAACCCTTTCTTATCTAATATCTCGAGACTAATTTAAGATAAACTCGTGATTTTTTTTATACTAAACTTTTACATCTAAAAAATACAATAAATATATAATTCACTCATACATCTTATACTCATTATAAATAAAAAAGAAATTTACTGGAATAATTGAATTAATAATTCTATTCCAAATTTGTTCATTAATTATTCCACTTGTAATAATTTCTTTTAAATGCATTTTTCTTGGATTAATATTATTAATAGTTATTGGTAAAGATTGATTAAATATTTGAAAAGGTGTTAAAATTATTTGTGGTAATAAATCTCCATATGTATATGATAAAACAGATACAGAACAATGTGGAGCAATATTATTAAAATTCAATTGATTCCATGATGCACCACATTGAAGAAACGTAATTATACCACTAAGAAGATTTCCATGAGAAAAAATAACATAATGTTTTGTTGATGATGATAGATTTTGATTAGATGGTGTCGAAAAAAATAAACGTTGAATTTTTTGCCAACGTTGTCGAAAACACTCAATAGAACGTATTTCACCCCAACATTTAAAACGTTTATAAATAATATTAAATGATTGTTCAAGTCTTTGCATTTCTTCTAATCGATGACCTGTTATTAAACCAGTTTGATAAGTTCGTTTATAACCTGATTGAATTATATGTGTAAAAAGTATTCGAGATGAATTATTTGAAGATGTTTCTAAAGAACGTGCAAGTATATCAATTGTTTCAGCTGCTGCATATGCCTATTTTTTGTTTCTTTCGAAATTAAAAAATAATATATATATGAACAAATTATTTACTTGTTGTTTACCAAGTTCAATAAGACCATCATCTCTAGTACTTGTTGATAAATAGATTCCATGTCGAATAAGAAAAAAATATTGAGGATTTAATGATGATGTTGTCGATGATACGACACATCTCGATGAAGTATTGTTAAACAGTTTTTTTTTATTCGAATAGGACAATTTCACACAGAAATATAAATAAAATTAAATACGAAATATATTAGTAAATACCATAGTTACGCCATTATAACTGATTGAGTAAATAAAAAGAAGTATAATATGTCATATTAAAGAATGAATATAGAGGCGAATATTTTACTATAGAGTTCAGATTGTTTTTTTCATCTTTTCCTTTTTACAAGCAACATTAATCTCTTTGCACGAGAAGTCTACTAGCTTGATTATTGCTTCTATTTTCGTTCAGAAACTATTTGCATTTTTCCATCGTTCTAGTCATTACATACAATTCAGTTATTACTACTTTTTTTGTATATCATAATTCATTAGTTGAGATGATAATTGTCCTTAAAAAACTTGAACTGTAAACCAAATATCAACGTTTTCTAATTCAAAGGTTGTATATTGGAAACTTCTACAATTTTTCTCAAATAATAGATTTAGTATTAAAAAACACAAAAAATCAGAAAGAAATTCTATACAAATGTAAACATCAGTTATAAATTTAGTAGAATCAGTAACAAGCTTATGTTTTTCTCTTTATACAGCAAAGTAACAGATGTCATTATAAGCAATGATTATAAAATATTCATAGATCAATAGAATTCATTTTAATATTGACTTGATTTATGATATGAGATAGTAAAAAAAAACAAATATCTTTTTTTTTATTTTTCAATAGAGATACATCCAGTTAAAATTCTATTAACAGAGCGTTTCAAAATAACTAAATCTTTGCCATATCCATTGAATAGAAGTTCAAATATATGTATATATATATATATATAACGTAGAACCAACAAAACACAATAACAAAATAGATACATTCTCGTAATATAAACTTTCAAAGTTTTAATCCAGTACGATAATTTCCGATTGTTGTTTTGATTTTTTAACATTTGAATAATTCATATCATTTGTAAATGATCTTTTTTTATTATCAATAGGTTTTCTTTCAGGTGATGATTCATTTGTTAATCGTTGTCGATATAATTTATATATTATTTCATTATCATTTAAAGTTTGTTTTCGACGTGGTATTAATGTTTCAATATTAGATTCATTTGAAATATTTGATATTGTTTGATTATTATTAGAAATTTTTAATTCTTGATTATGTGTTGTTCGTTTAATAGGTAATGATGCTGTTGATAGAATAGTTAATGTTCGATTATTAAGTGATATTTCAACTGTTGCTTCAATAGAATTTGTTTTCGGTACAGATGGAATTGTTGATTCTGGTACTAGAAAAAAAAAGAACATAAAATCTTAATATATTTTATAAAAGATTCACTATGAAAATTTCTTCAAAAAAAAAACTCCAAATTTCTCTCTCTACACTCCTCGTATACATTCAAACTTATTTTTTGTTTGAAAAAGTATAAAATAGTTTAGTTACATAATGGTGATGGAGGTACATCGGTAGTATTTTGTTGTATTTCATTTGATTCATATATTGTTTCTAGATCATGCTCTTCATCACTTTCATTTTCTGATTCATCAGTTGATTCAATATTAACTTCAGCTGATGGGTCAGGTTCAATTTGAGAAAATTCTTCGAAAATCTTAATAAAAAAAATATTTACATATGAATAAAAACTTTTTTTTAAACATACTTTTTCTGTTCTTATTCTTGCTTCACGATTATTTTCTATTAAAACTTTTTCAATTTCAGCACTATTTAATGCTGGATCATCTTGTTCAATACTAAAAATATTTAAATTAATAAATAAAAATATTCAGTTTAAATTTTCTTTTACATACTTAAAATCATCTGGTAAACGACTTAACATAATATCATTAAAATCAGCCATACGTCTAGTTTTAATTTCTTTACCGATGACTTTAAATGATTTTTCAGCAATATTTTTTCGTTTTTCTTCACTAAAAATATTTACTTTTTTAAATAAAAAAGAATAAGTTCAAATATAAATTTAATTTACTTAAGATTAAGTTTATATTTATCATTTGCTTTTTCAACTATATCAAGAACATCACGAAACGATGGAAAATGTTTTGATTGATTAACCATATCTTGTAGATCTTTATTAATTAATGAATGACCAGTTTCGGATTCTTAAAAAATAAAGAAAAAATTCAAATAAATATTTAAAAAAACTATTTACCATTGAGAGTAATTGGTTGATAAATAATTCTTTCAACAGATGTTGATTGACTTTTTAATCTAGCAAGTTTATCATGTAACTAAATAAATAATTTTTATTAAAAAAAAAATTTTTAAAGACGATTAATTCTTTTGATATTACTTCACATGCTTGTTTTTTTAAATTTGATTCTACAACATATAAATCACAATGAACCATTTCATCAAGTGACATATCTTTTTCTTCTAATTCTCGTATTATTCTTGATAAACGACTTAATCTTCGTTCTAATTTATTTATTTTTTGTTGATTTTTTAATTGACCATTTGAACCAGTAGAAGTAGATTTTAATTTACTAATACGTGATGATTTTGATTGATCAGTTTCTGATACTATATTGCAACATTGTTCAAGAAGATATTCAATCGTTTCTTGTATTGTTGATATTGATACATTATATTCAATAGTAGAATCAGTCGTTGTAAAACAATTTGATATTTCAATATTTTCAGTTAATGAGATTTGTTGAGTGTTTGTAGCAATAGGAGATGAACAATCGAAAACTTTAGTTGGTAATGGATTTGGTCTAATAAAAAAAAATAAGAAAATTTCTTTTCTGAATATAAATTTCGAGAAAACAGTTCTAATACTTTTATCCTTAAGTTTTTATAAAATTTATTTAATGATGTAATCAGTACGATCATTTCATATGGACCAGTTTAACACGATTAAATGTAAATTATACGTTGAAGAATGTTTCTTATTGATAAGAAGCATTCGTGACATTATTATCGAATAGATTTTATAGAGTACTATGAAGTTTTGCATTGTTCGAATATTGTACTGCTCTTAAGGGAAATCCCATCATTTTTAGTAAGATCCCATGGAAAATCAAAGTTTTCCATACTGTAAAAATTTTAGCTCGATCGGTTGTACCATCTTCGAAATTTAGAAATGGTCAAAAAAGAGAAGAATATCCTTAAGATATTTGATAATATTTACTTTGATAATTTAATAGAATTCTTTTTAAGTTGTTCATCAAATGAAGCTAATAAAGTAAAAAATTTTGTTGATTTTTTATTTTCAACAAATAGTTTTTGAATATGATTAAGTGATGATATAAATTCATTTGAACATAAATAATCTGATGTTGTTGTATTAAAATGTCGTCGAAGTTTATTTTTAATAATATTTATTTCCTTTTCACATGTTAAAACATTATTAATCAAAGAAAGAAACTAAATAAATAAAGCTATTTCTTTTTTTTTTTTTTAAGTTTTAATGAACCTTTTCAAAGTTAATTTTAACTTGATCAAATATAGTATTTTTCATCTAGAAGAAAAAAAGAGAATTAGAATTTTTATATAAACCTTTTATTTTAATTATCTTCATCCATCGCATTATCATCATCACTATCAATTCCATAATTTCCAATTTTTTCAATAAACTCATCAAGTGTTTCATCAGGAAATTCTTGTTGAGCACGAAAACCAATTTTAACAGTTTGTGATGGTGTATCACCAGTAAAATCTTTTCCTTGTTCAAATATAAGATAACCTTCTTTAACAAAATCATTTTTAATTAATTTTTGTACATCACCAAATACTTTATGTTGATTTATTGCTAATCGTGTTGATTCATCATTACGAATAGAAAATGTTTCACCAAGTATTGCCCAAAAATCAATTGATGTCATTTCACCACCAGCTCGTTTTAAACAACTTATTATTATCATTAATAAAGCATATTTTGAATAATTATTTGAATTTGTTAATGGTCGATGTTCAAGTGGACCTTGTTTTAATCCATTAACTAATACATAACCTTAAATAAAATATTTAAAAAATATAGAAAGAAAAAAGAAATTTTTTGTTTTTTTACCATCATGTTTTTCATCATAAATAAGTTTATATCCAAATGTATCATTTAAACCTTTAACAACATGTTTATGTACATTAGGAAAATGTTTTCTTCCATCATAAGACATTGGACGAAGTACTGTATTTATCCAATCAAGACGTTTAATAATTTGTGATTTTGAACTATGTACTAATATATATTGAACAGATGCACAAACCATTTGTTTAAAATTAGCATCATTTTCAAATTGATTACTATTATCGTCATCGTCATAATCATCTGAACTATTTGTATTATTTGATATTTGAGAATTTGTTGCAATTTGTGAGGATTTCTTTGGTGGCATTTGTAATAATAAATTCGTTTTTTTTTTAAAATATGGATTCAGTTAGTTCGTTGTTTAATAATAGATTCTACTTGTTGGTTTGTTTACCAATAAAAGTTTACAATAGATGGCATATTATAACAGTTGCATTACCTAAAAAATAATCATTACAAGAATATTAGTATACTTTCTGGCATCATGTGGTTAAAGAATAAAAAATCTCAACCAATAATATAATGATTGGCATCTTTTCGTTTACAAAACATAGTTCTAATTTGAACAAGATTGATTATTTTGTTATAAAAAAATTCCTAATAATTTTTTCATTAGTTATTCAATTATCAAAGATAAACCAATGTCGAATAAATATTCTAATAAAATTATATATAAAAATCTTTTTATTACTGACATCTTTTGATCATCTATGATTGTTGAGTTTATATGAACCAATTCATTAAAGTTGTTTATTTGTTCTGTACAATGATTCATAATTTATATCCACGGAATTCTTTCATTGTTTTTAAATTTAGTTTTCTTACTTTTGATTAACTAATTTTTTTTTAGATTTTTATTTCATTAATTAATATAAAAGATAATGGTTGAATTACATGATATTGAAATGAAAGAAGTCGATTCAGGAAATGGATCAAATGTGCCTAACACAACGGCGACATCAAAAGATGCTAATACATTAACATTCGATGGTTAATTTAAATTTAGAAAAAAAAAAATTTTTTTTCAACTTTCTTATTATTTTTATTAAATAGATGTTAAAGAACAAGTTCGTACAATAGAAAAAGCAGTTAGTTTAAAAGAACCTCGTTATATTCTTCGTGTTTTACGTGCACTTGCATCAACACGAAAACGTCTTAATGATGATATACTTCGTCGTCTTATTTCATTTTATTATGGATCAAATTCAACTGAAAAAGAAATACTTCTTAGCTTTCTACAATCAACATCTCAAGTTTGTTTAAATAAAATTTTCTATATTATATTATTTTATTTTTTCTTTCTTCTTTCAGCCAATGGATGTTGATATGGAAAAACCAAGTACACCTGCACCAGCTGGTGAAAAACAATTAACAACTCGTCCACAAACAACAAGAGTACGTGGAGCTGCATTACCAGAAGTTGATCTATATATTCATTTAATTGTTCTTCTTCATTTAATTGATCGAAATTCATTAAAATCTGTATGAATTATATTTTTTGTTTTATATTTAATTTAAAATTAATCCTGTTGTTTCTTTCTATTCAAGGCACTTGATTGTGCAAAACGACTTGTTGATAAAACAAGTGTACTTAATCGTCGAACACTTGATCTTCTTGCAGCTAAATGTTATTTTTATTATGCACGTATATTTGAATTAAATAATATGTTTGATACAATTCGGCCGTAAGTTAAAAAAGAGAAATAAAACATTTTGATGTGGTTTTTTTTTTAGATTTTTACATAGTCGATTACGTACAGCAACATTACGTAATGATTTTGAAGGAACAGCTGTTTTAATTAATTTATTATTAAGAAATTATCTTCATTATAATTTATATAGTCAAGCACAAAAACTTGTACTAAAATCAGTTTTTCCCGATCATGCATCAAATAATGAATGGGCAAGATATCTTTATTATCTTGGTAAAGATTTTATATTTAGTTATTGTAATAGATAAATATATCATTTCTTTTTTTTTATAGGTCGTATACGTGCCATGCAATTGGAATATACAAAAGCACATCAACATTTATTAACAGCTATACGAAAGGCTCCTCAACAAACAGCTATTGGTTTTCGGCAGAATGTAAATTATTGAAAGTTTTTAAAAGTAGTTAACTCGATTGAATCATAGTTATATGATTGATATCGAAGTTTATATAGGATATATGAGATAATGATTACAAAAAACTTACTCATCTCGAATATATATTAAAAAAATCATTTTTATTTTTCTGTTTAGGCTCATAAATTTCTTATTACTGTTGAATTACTTCTTGGAGATATTCCTGATAAAGCAACATTTAATAATCCTCAACTTAAACGTTCATTAGATCCATATTATCAATTAACATTAGGTAAGAAAATAGAATAAAAAATAAAATTTTTCAAATGAAAATAATATTTTCTCTAGCTGTTCGTGCTGGTAATTTAAGTCGATTTAAAGAAGTTCTTGATACATTTGCTGATCGTTTTCAACAAGAAAAAACTTGGTCACTTATTATTCGGTTTGTTAAAGAAAAAAAATAAAAATATTTTTCTTTTAATAAGAATTTTTATTTTTAAATATTATAGTTTACGACATAATGTTATTAAAGCAGGAATTAAAATGATTAGTTTATCGTATGCTAAAATATCATTTACTGATGTTGCTCAAAAATTACAACTTGATTCAGCTGAAGATGCGGAATATATTGTAGCTAAAGTAAATTTTTATATTTCGAAAAACATATATTATAACATTTTAGATAAATATTCAAAGATTAGGATTTTTTTTAGCTGCCTCTTAAGAGACTCTCGATGACATATTTCAGTATGTTCAGTAGTGCATAGACGCCGTCGATTTTATTCATGTCAGATATTAATATTAGAGTAACTGTAAATAATTGAAAGTAGAGTAAGAAACATTCTTTCTATCTATTCTGATAGAGAAAAAGAATGCAAAGAATTTTCTATGCTATTTGATCATAATACATTAACTAATATTAATCTCGCTTTCACAATGTCGAAATTTATTTAATCAAAATTTTGTCTATTTTGAAAAGAAGAAGTACAACTATAGAATAAGTGACCCTTCTTAAATTGTAGAGCTTTTCACGTTGTATGTTGTGGCATATTTTGTTTTTTTAATACAATGTATTAAATGATGATCAAATGGTTCAATTTTAAAGATTAAATTTTATTATTATAGGCTATCCGTGATGGAGTAATTGAAGCAATGATAAATCATGAACAAGGTTATGTTCAATCACGTGAACTTGTTGATGTTTATACAACACGTGAACCAATGAATACATTTCATCAACGTATTGAATTTTGTTTAAAAGTACATAATGAAGCTGTTAAAGCTATGCGTTATCCACCAAAAAAATATAATGAAGAATTAGAAACAGCACAAGTAAATTTAAATATAAAAGAAAATTGAAATCTTAATATATATATTTCATTTGTTATTTTTATTTAAGGAACGACGAGAACGTGAACAAGAAGAATTAGAATATGCCAAAGAAATGGCTGATGATGAGGATGATTTTTAAATCAATCCGTTTAACGGAATATAGAATAAATTGACATTGTTGCGTATTTACACTTGTTACTTTTATTTTTTTTTCTCCTCCTTCTATCATAATAAAATCAAGATTCTCTTAAAATCTTTTTATAATAAATAAAAAATAAAAAATAAAAGATTTCATATTTTAGATGTTAACTATGCTGAAGAATTTCCTTCAGTATAAACTTTCAAGATGATGTTCTTTCGTCGACATGTTCAAAAAGCTATACCAACGAATAATAGTACAGTTTCTTCATCTATTCCAATAGCACTTGATACAATAAATATAGCTGAAGATGAACATGAATCAACCGAGAATGAATTATCCACAACCCCTACTGCTTTATCACCGATCGAGAAGACGGTTCATTTTTCTAATGAAATAGATATACCAACAACAACATCTACAAATGAACATCTATCTATAAAACATCCTGGTCTTTTACGTTTATTTGATTCAACTGTATGTACTGTATCTATTGTTATATCATATTTATTCAGTTCCAAAGAACCAATTGTACAACAATTTCTTGGAAAAAAATTATTTGATTATTCTCATGATGAACTTGATTTTTACTTACCACAATTGATTAATATGTATATTCATATACAATCAATTTCAAATGTTATTCATGATTATATAACAACAAGGTAAACAAAATAGAGAAAAAAAAAAGAAATAATTAAATTTCCTTGTTTTTCATTTTTTATTTAGATGTTCTCATAGTGTTGAATTTTCCCTTCAATGTGCATGGTTACTCGATGCTTATATATCTGATCAAATGAAAGTAGCAACAAAGCCTAATGCAGCTGTTCGTCTTTTATTTGATATATTATATGAAAAATATAAGCCAAAAATATGTTATACACCAACAACAATTAATAATTTAGTCAATAATCATCATAGACTTGATGAAGAAGAAAATGAAAATATTATTAATCCAGAAGATGAAATGAAAACAGAACGTACATTAAGTCAAGATAATATTATGTTACAAGTTAATAAAAAAAAAGGACATCAAAAATCAAGAAGTGATGTTTCAGGTATAAGAACTTGGAAAAAAAGTTTTTTTGTTGTTGTTTTGTTCTCATTCATCCCATATAACTTATAGGACTCGTAATATCTCATCATAGTAAGTTGTGTGAGAATTTCAAACTAACAAAAACTGAAAAACAATCCTAGGTTATGCATCTGATAATTTTATATTTATTTCTATTTTAGAACGTTCATTACCAATTATGAATGGTGATACAACTAAGCAACATCGTCGGCAACCAAAATTATGTTTAGGTGATCTTAATTCTGGTCGTGCTTTTGATAATAACTGTATGTGTTTTGAAAGTGTTAATGGATTTCGACGACGAGAATGTACATGCAATGTAAATATAATCTTTAAATAAAAAATATATTATTTATTATCATATTTTCTTTTATATAGGCACCAAGATTAGCACCAGTAAGAGAATTTATGACAGCATTAATTAATATTGGAAAAAAATTACCACATGTACCAACAAAAGAGAAAAAAAGTAAATAATTATATCTTGAAAAAAATAATTATATTAAATAAATAATTTTAGCACAAAATCTAATTGGAGAAATGAAACGAATGAATATGAATTTACCAGCTAGACTTTGGATACCATTTTATAAATTTCCTCATCATGTTGTTCGAATTGCCTATACAGAATCAACTGTATTAAATTCTCGAGATCGTGTATGTATCTAACGAATCTTTTCTTTTTCCTTTTAATTATTTAATATTACTCTTTGTATGATAGGCACCTTATATTGTCTATATTGAAGTTATCCTTTGTGACAATGTATTTGCATCTCCATTACCAATAAAACAGCATGATTCTAAATTACGTTCAACACGATCAGAAGAAAATTTAACACATCATATACATAATCATCAAATAACATCAACCGGTGGAACAATTGGTGGTTATCTTAATTGTGAAACTCAAAGTCTTGATTCAGAATTAATTGATTCATATCGTTCATTCGTTAACAGTGAAGATGCTGATATATGGTCAACAAGTGATGAAGTTACTAGTGATGAACAACAGCAGCAACAGCAACAGCAACAACAACAACAACAACAACTACAGTCTGCATCTCGACGTAATGGTTTGATAGGTTATCGATCTAATCATACGATGAATATTAATCCTGAAACTCAATCAATACGTTCAACTGAAAGTCATTTAAGTCAACAAGAAGTTATGCCATCTGAAATTCGAAAACGATTAACTGAAGTAAAAACAAGTGGACCTATTTTATTCGATGTAAATTAAAGCAATTTATTCTTTTTTTTTTCTTATTAAAATATTAAATTTTGTTATTAGCGTGATCCCGAAGATCCATCAGCAGCTGCATTAAAAGAACCATGGGATAAAAAAGAACAACGAATTCGACAATCATCACCATATGGTCATTTAAGAAATTGGAGACTTGTTGCAGCTATTGTTAAATGTGGTGATGATCTTCGTCATGAATTACTTGCTTATCAATTTATGGTTCGATTAAAAGAAATTTGGTTAAATGAACATGTTCCGGTGTTTGTACGTCCAATTAATATTCTTGTTTTATCAAATAATAGTGGTACAAAAAAAAAACAAACTATTTTCATATATAATTTAAATATAAATTGATGATTTTAGGCTTAATTGAACCAATATTAAATGCAGTATCACTTCATCAAATAAAGAAAAATTCAAAATTATCATTAAGAAATTATTTTTTACGCGAATTTGGTACAGAAAGAAGTGAACAATTTTTAACAGCTGTAAGAAATTTTGTACAAAGTTGTGCTGCTTATTCTATTATTTGTTATTTATTACAAGTTAAAGATCGGTAAGAAAATATAACCTAATATTTAACGTATGGGAAGAAAAGCAGACATAGGAAAAAATTCGATTGAGTATGATCTTTACAGGAATGAAGGCATCGAAATGTTTTGAAAGGTACCCCTCAGAGAGATTGGGTTTCGAATTTCGACTTGAAATTTTAATAAGAATAGTTTATCATATCACTAGATTATCATATTCATATAATAGACTAGAAACGATGTAAAACTTACACTAAAAAATATAGTACGTTAGAAGCAATAAACAAGCAGCATGAATTCTTTTTTAAGATAGTATTTACTTTCAACTCGAAAACGTCTTTATATGCACATGCAAATAAATATTTGTTAATCATTCTCTTCTTTTTTTTTTATGTTCTAGACATAATGGAAATATATTATTAGATGATGAAGGTCATGTTATTCATATTGATTTTGGTTATATGTTATCTGCAACACCTAAAAATCTTGGTTTTGAAAGTTCACCATTTAAAATAACACAAGAATTTGTTGATATTATGGGTGGATTACAAAGTGATATGTATAGTTATTATAAGATACTCATTCTTCAAGGTTTATTAGCTGCTAGAAAACATATGGATAAATTAATGCCGATTGTAGAAATAATGCAACATGGTAAAAAAAAAAGATTTTATTTTTTCTTTTCTCATTAGAAAAAAAAATTGAAATTCTTCTTTTTTTCTTTTATAAATTAGGTTCACAATTGAATTGTTTTTCGAAAGGAAATGTAACATTAGGTTTACGTGAAAGATTTCACTTAAACATGACAGATGAACAATTAGAATTTAATGTTGAAAAAATGGTTGAAAGTAGTCTAAATTCATTGACAACAAGAGTTTATGATACATTTCAATATTATACAAATGGTATAAGTAAATGACAAAATGATATTTATTTATTTTTTTTTTTTGCACTCATATCAAGTATCAAAAGAAAAATGAGGAAAAAAAAACCTTTGGGCTGCTTGAGGGTTCTTTTTTAATTGTTATATCCATGTTGTTGTTATTTTTTTTTCTTTATCTTCTACTGTGTCTTCTCGTTGTTCTGTTTTTCTCTTTTATCGGTTGTACAGCGAGAATTCATTTTACATAAAATATGTTTGTTTTTTTTTGACTTATACGTAAATGTTCCACTATATTTATGACGATGTTGACTCAATTGGCTAAAGTGTGTGAAAGAGAAAATATATAACGTAAATTCTTTTTTTTTTGTTTTTTGTTTGTTTATTTCGATGTTTTTGTTGTTTATCCATTATTTGTGGAGTACGCTATTGACTTATCGTTCGTTTTTTCTTCTTCTTTTTTTTGCAACATAAAAAAAGCCAATGAGATTATGCTCACTATAAGGATCTAGTTTTTTTTTATTATTTTTAATTGGAATAGATTGTAAATGCACTGCAAAAATCTAGAGATAAATGAATTTGTTTGGTTTTTTAAAAGATGAAAGCGTTAACTGAAAGGCTTAAAAAAATGTACAACAATAAATTTCTATAAAATATCAAGAAAATTAAAAGTTAAAAAGGATTTTTTTTACAAGATTTCTATCTGTATTTTGGGAGAATATTCTCTATGCGATTGGAATATTCATTATGTATATTTTTATTCTTTATTCAGTGTTAGTTATAATCAAAGAATCACAAACAAATTAAAAGATTACTTGATAGAGAAGTTCACTATCACATTCAATCAACTGTTAACTCTATATAACATCACGAATAAACTATTTCATATTTTGAAATAATAATTACAGGCTTGGTTGATTGTTATATTAGGCCTCTATGAAGCAGTTTCTGACCAAAACACAAATCTTTTAATCAATAAAATATATGTTGATTATATTCAACAAATGTTTGTTTTTTGTTTTTTCGTTATCTATTTTGACCATTGCAATAATGAACAGTGTATATCAGAGCTCTACGAGATGCGGGACCAGCCCCGTGAAACTATTTTAAGAGAGTCTTCGTGACAGGACCGATGAATTGAGGCACTGATCAAAATTTTAATTTTTGATTTGACATTCTCATTTTGTTCAGCATCATCTAAAACCCCTAAATCCAAATTTTTAGCGCATTTAATTAAACTGGTAAAAAGTTAGCTTGATTTACTATCGAGCACTCATGGCAATATTTGAAAAATATGATGAAAAATCATTCCTATAAATTTGAGTTGTTTAAGATAACAAAAAATTAACTAAATATATACTGTAATATATTAGAAGATAGAAAATCAAATGCTGAACAACATGAGCTATTTACATATTATATTTGAGAGTACTAATCTACAGTTATTAGATAAATATTGCCAATGGCTGGTCATTTTCAAGTAAAACTGGTTTGACAATAGCATTAACAATATCAAATTCATGCGTGGGAAAACAACTGTATGGTCTTCGTTGTCTCTGGCGTGAAACTCCATGTCCATTTAAACAAGCAGCTATTTATAGTTATACAGACCCAAATTTACCTTCTCCACCATATCTTAAAATTTTTTAAATTCATAGAATAGACTTTAAGAACGAATTATTACTTTTTTTTT
>JAJEKB010000865.1:0-25132 GCA_022393335.1 Macrotrachela quadricornifera
TGAAGTCTTAATGAACCACGATAAAGCCATTCATGTTTATTTAATATTGGAATAAAAACTCGTATAAGACTTGCTTCAATTCTTGATATAATTGCATCAACCCATTGTCCATTTAATTCAATATTAATATGATCTTTTAATGATACATTAACAAGTCGTCGTTTAGGATATGTTAAAATATAATTTTCTATATAATGTTTTGTACCTAAATCAACTTTTGATAAATAATTTGATAATGATTCAAGTAATAAATGTATTGCAATTGAACGTAAATAAAATGGTGAATCATTATCAGCAAATATTAAATAACGTTGATTATTTATTGATGATGGTTGTTCAGCTATAATACCACGTAATGGTTTATCAATATATCTTGATGTATCAGCATCACCACTTGGCATACAAAGTACACGTGTTCCAACATTAAGATTATTATCGATATGATCGTTTAAAGCTACACGTTCTGGTGGATAACGATAGTGATCCTGTGATGTTGCTTTATGATGACAATTTGATAATCGACATGTCTATTAATATAAAACTTTTAAAAAAAAATTTTTTTTTTAGTGGTTTTTTAATTTACTAATATTTGAAGTTTATTTTCATTTGTTTGTTGTGCAGTGACAAAATATGCTAATGTCCATCCGTGTGAAGGATTATAAACGAGTACACGTTGGCCAACATCAATAGCCACAGGCATTTGATTTTTCTTTTTTAATAATTAAAGAACATTTTAAATAAGACTAAACTTTATCGATTTATTGTTTATTAATATAACAAAGAAATCGATATACATAAAGGGGTTAATATATTGTAATTCGATTGGTCTATTTAAATGAACCAATCAATTGATATGATTGAACATAACAATAGTTTTATTTTTCTATTTACAACAACAATAATAATAAGAATAGAAAACGAATGGCTAATATTGAAGATAAAAGAAATTCACCATTTAATTCATTTTTAATTGATGATCCAACACCAAATAATAATCGTATAACAATAACAAATGAAGATTCACCAACAATTTGTATATCATGTCAACAAGATCTTCGATTATGTTCATCAAAAATTTTAGCTTGTCTTCATTCTGTTTGTAGTCAATGTTTAGAGAAAATAAAAGATTCATCTGGTAAAAAAAAAAGAAAACATTATTAGTATATATTAATATTAAATTTTAATTTGTTTTTGAAGGAGCACTTTATTCATGTACAGCATGTAATCATAAAAGTCGAGGTGATACAATATGTGATAATTTATTTGCAACAGAAGAAACAGAAGCAAATGGATTATCTACACATTGTAGTAATTGTGAAGAAGGAAATATTGCTGATTGGTGAGTTAATTGAGAAAATATTTTATTTAGTTATATTCTTATGATTTATTATTAAGAATTTTGATAGTGCCAGTGAGTAAAATTATAATAGATTTTAATGAAAAATTTGCTTTTATAAATGATAGATAGCATTGTCTTTTTTTTAAAAAGAAAATAGATCTATATTTGTTTTGAAAGTAATTTTTTCTATGATGATTTAATTTTTATTAGAAAAAAAAAATAATGAGAATTAAATTTAGTTTATTTGATTAGTTTTTTTTCATTTAGGTATTGCGATAATTGTGCTGATTGGCTTTGTATTCAATGTAAAAATGCACATGCTCGAGTTCGTTTAACAAAAGATCATATTGTAACACAAAAAACAAATGAAGAAGCAAGACAAATACGAGGAACAGCTCATACGGAAAAATTATCATGTCAGGTTAGTTAAATATATTTTGAAAAAAATGCTTCGTTTTTTTTTCAATTTTTAATATTTATTTATTTAGATTCATAAAGAAGAATTAGCTCGAAATCTTTGTCAAGATTGTCAAATATTAACATGGTTCGATATTTATTTCATAGAAATTTTATTAATTTTTCTTTTTATATTTGATTAGTGATGAATGTCAAATAGGTCTTCATAAAAATCATCGATATTTATTTATCGATGAAGCAATACAAAATCAAAAAACAAATCTTCATTCATTAGTAAATAAAGTTCGAGATGTTCGTTTAATGTTAAATAAAATTCAACAAACAAGAAATCAACAAAGATCTGATATCGATCAAACTGAACGTCAAGTTATTGATGATATTAAATTATTTGGTTTAAATATGATTACTGAAGTTAGTCGAGCATGTAAACAATTAATTAATGATACAACAACATTATGTAATCAAGCTCGAACACAATTCAACGATAAGTAAATTTTTTTACTCTTTTTTTGTTGTTAAATTTTATAGTTTTCGAAATACGAAGATTGTAGATGTAAATGTCATTTTGACAAATGTGTTTGTCTCAAGAATGAAAGTAGTTAAAAATAACTCTACGATGCTTTTTGTAGTCCAGCTAGATATGTACCAAACTGACCTTTCGAGTTTGAGCTACCAAAAAAGTGTTAATGTTGTGAATATAGATATCATATACAAAGAAAAAATAGACTCATTTTCATAATGATTAATAAAATCAAATTTATTTCTCTTTGAATTGAAGTGTTTCAAAACAGATTCAATAATAAAACAAACATGTTATTCGGTAAGAATATGTAAAAATATTCTTCTTACTAACAAAAGTTTTCATGTTATTTGACTTAAATAAATTCTAACAGCTCTAGTTTTTAAATTCAAAAGTATCATACTAAATTGCATATTACAAATTCATTTTTTTTAGAAATACACGTTTCGAACAATATTTACAAAATATTGATCATTCACTTGATTTTGTTAATGAAGCATTAGCAACTGGTATATTTATTAGATAAATTTTTTTATTTTTTTATTTTCTTATTTAACATAGGTTCAAAAACGGCTTTATTAACATCTAATCGTGTAATGAATAAACGATTGGATCATTTACTTCATCAAAATGCTATTTGGTCAAAAGCAATAAATCCATTTCAATTAACATTTACACCTTATGATCCAAAAAATATTCGTTCAACAATAACTAGTCTTGGAACATTAATACAAAATGGTAAAAAAAAACTACATAATAAATCAGTACTTCCAAAAGGTAAATTTTTTATTAAAATAAATTTATAATTCCCTTTCTCTTGTTTTGTTTATTAAGAACAAGTTAATGGTATTGAACAAAGGTAAATCAAAATTTTATTAAAAACCAAAATGAAAGCGCTGCTGTAGTTGTATTGGTGTCTGTATGTAGTTCGTACAGTCCTATACCTATAGACATCAGAACTTTAATTGAATTACACATACAAATACAGATATTGGAATAGATTTTAGACTACTGTTTATTATGTTTATGAACAAGAACTACTACAAATACAGCAGTGCTTCTTCGTATTTTTTAATAAAATCATTCCGAATATTTTTGAAACCTTCTGCATATATTTATATATATAAATTTTTGTTTATAGAAGATTAAATAAATATTCAGTACAATCAACAACGATTGATAGATCTGATAATGATGGACAAGCAGCTATATTACTTGATACAAGTGATGATTTTTGTGCAGTATGTCGTTGTGGTGGTGAACTTGTTTGTTGTGATGAATGTCCACGTGTATATCATGTTGAATGTCATGTACCATCATTAAATGAAATAGCAATGAATGATAAATGGAAATGTGGTTTATGTTGTGAAATAAATAATTCATCAGTATCATTAAAACGTAAATATGATGATACTAATATTAAATTATCACCAGTTGAAAAACAAATATGTGAAAAATTAATTTTACAAATGTATATACATCCATCAAGTGTACCTTTTCATCAACCAGTACCAGCTGATGTAAGAAAATCTTACAAACAATATATATACATATATTATAATATTATTTTTAGTGTATTGGTTATCATAAAATTATTACTCGACCAATGGATTTACGTACAATTAAAGAAAAAATAAATTCATATTCAAATATGAGTGAATTTTTAGCTGATGTTCGTTTAATGTTTCAAAATTGTTCAACATTTAATAGAGTTTGTACTAGAAAATCTAATTTATATAAGATTTTCTTTTTCTTTTTTTGTTTTATTTTAGCCTGAATCAGAAATTGGTAAATCAGGTCGTGCATTAAGTAAAGCATTTGAAGATTGGTTAGAAAAATATTGTTTAAATAGTCAAATACCATTACCAGATCGAACAAATAAACGAAAAAAAACATCTATACAAATGATTGATCATGTTTCATAGAAAAAAAACAATTCATTATAATATTAAAATGTGCAATAGCTATGTATTGTGTGTTTTATAAAAAAAACAAAAACAAAAAAAAGAAATTTTTTTTTCTTGTCAATATATTAATTGAACTAGATAGAAATTAAAAATTTATTGAAATAAATGTTTAAATCATCTGATTTAGAAGGATAATAAACGAAGAAGTTTGAGTTTGGAATATTTCGAATAATGAATAATCGTGTTTTATATTCCAGTTTTCATTTACTTAATATATTATATTTAAAAAAAGCCAAATACATTACAAGATGCAACATGGAAAACTCTACAGCTTACGTCGAACAGTTCTAAAAAGCTAGAGTGCAACTATAAGAACAGCATTCGTCAGTAAATAGTAGAACTTTTCAAGTTACATCTCATGGTATATTTGGCTTTTTCAGTACAGGATATTCAATGAATGAAAACTGACATAGAAAACGTGGTCATTCAATGCTGGGTACCCGTTATTCAAAAGATATATGCTGTTTTCAAATAGAAAACAGTTTAGATAAATATTAGACATGTTTTATCAAAAACTTTTTTTATAAAATACATGAAGTCAAAAATCACTTCATTCTCAGATTGTATCTATTAGAGTTAAAAAATTTCATTGATATTATCATTGTTGTTATTAAGCAAAGATTTCAATTTATTCCCGATTATTCAAAACGATACAACATTGATAAAAGCTACAGCAACAACATCATTATTTCCTTATTTCTAGTCAATACATATATATATATATATAATAAGAAATCATCCTGTTGCTTCCATATTAATTACTTTTACATTGACAAATAAAGTTGCCGTTGTTGGATCATTATGTCCATCCAGTAATCGAATATGTCGATATCCTTTAATAAATAAACTTATATTATTTAAAATAAAAATATTTTATGATTTATTTACCAGGTTGCATTGAAAGAAATGGAATTGAATATTGACCAAGATCTGTATTACTTTTATCACTATCTTTAACTGTAAAACGAATAAGACATAGTTCTGGAATACATATTGAAAATTGCATTAAATGATTCCAAATTGGATTTAAACCATTAGTTAATACTGCTGAAGTCTTTTGTTCATTTTGATCTAAATTAATTGAAATTATAAACAAAAAAAATGAACACGATAATTATTTATCATTGATAATTTACCACAACGAACACCAAATATTTTCACTTTTACAAATGGTGATACAGGTGAAGTATCACGTTGATTTCGTTTCGGTAAATGTTGTGCACTAATAACCTGTAATAATAAATTTTTTTAAATATATAAATCTATCAAAAACAAAAAGAAATATTTTACACAAAGTTCCAATTTCAATGGTCTTCGTTGGGCAAAAAGATATGTAGAAAAACAACTATTTGGACTGAACGTTGTATTACCTATACAAATAAAAGTTTCTTACTTTTTTTAAACTATAATTTAAAGATCTGTAGATATTACTTTCTCGTAAAATTGCTGGTTTTAAAATATATCCACATTGGTTATTATCTGAAAATCGACCATGATTAAGAGACATTGATACATCTCCTGTTTGAAAATTCAATGCAACTATACAATAGAAACAAAAAAAAATCATATAAATTTTAACTTAAAAAAAAAAATAAAACAATTTTCAAACCCATTTGTACGCCTGTATTCCAAAATGAAATAGTTTCAACATTACTTGAATCTTGTCGATAAGCTGATGGATATACACGTGCAATTAATCTTTGATTATGTAGAATAAGTTCAAGTGCATGATGATCAACTAATGCTAATGCTTTTTTTTCTGATAATGATGATGATTGTGTATGTCTATCTAATATTAAAAAATAAAAGAAAAATAAATCAATAAATAAATATTTATATTTATATTTTTACATCTTTTAGCAACTGTAAACCCTTTGAATGTTGCATTTTGACATGCAATAAGAACTGCTAATTCTTTACAAACAACCTGAAATAAATAAAAATTAAAAGAATAAATCTAAAATATATTATTAAATTCTATATACAGATACATCTGGATCACCTCCTTCATCTTCATTACCATAATCAACTGATAAATCATTCTTTGGTGTAACACGTCCCTTAAAATTATATTAATAAATATTGATCTATAAACTAGAATTAAAATTATCATAAAACATACTCGAATAATGATACGTCCTTTTAATTGTTCTGGTGATGGCCAAATTGAACATGCATTAGCTTCATCAGCTGTATAAATTGATGCTAAAATAATTCATAATGAAATATGAATAAACAAATTAATTTATAATTAATACTTACTACCAAATACATCAGTTAATAAACGAGCAACAAGAATTTGTTGTTTATTTGAGCAATGATTTTCAAGATTTAAAAATAATGGATATCTTATTTAAATAAAGATTATTAAATAATGAGAAAGAAAAAAAAAAGTAACATACGGTGAAGCATGAAATGCAAATTCTTTTATTTGAATAAGAATTTCACCTAAATAAGCATCTTTAATAAATGTAAATGCATGTCGAACAACTGGACGTCCATCGGCACCATCATGAAGATCCACTATAATCATTAAATTATATATACTTATTTAAATCAATAAATTTTACTTACATTCAACAGATCGACAGCCACGTTTTAAAGCTTGAACATAAGATTCCCCAGTGCATACACCGACTACTTGATTTGCGCAAAGATATCTGTATGAAAAAGAAAATTATTGAAATATTTCAAATGAATATTTTGTTATACGTATTATGTGAAGTATTAATCCAATAATTAGTTAATGGTTTCGTCATATCTTGATAGACTGTATTTCGATGTTCCGGTTTCATTAATTGATTTTCATCACTTAATAACATTTCTCGAAGACCTTGAAGAAACATTTACAATTAAAACAAAAGTAGTGTTTATAGAAAAAAACAACAACAACTAACCATCAACACCAAGTTCAATACATTCTTTTCCTTCTGTTGATGGATCAAATCTATTAATTAATTCTGCAACTTCAGATAACGATAATTCTTGCTAATATAAACAAAAGATAAATATTAATAAAAACAATAAAATTTTTCAACATACTTTTTGTTCATTTAACATAAATTCTCTCACTTCTTCAATAGTCATATAATTACAAGTTCCCGAACCCATTGGTGGTGGTCCAAGATTTAGTTGCATTGGGATTCGAGGCATTAATGGACCTAATGGAACAGTAGATGGTTCAATAACTGGAGTCAATGTTGAACAAATAATAGCTATTGTTCGATTTCCATTACACGTACAAAGATCACATGAATCGCTATAACTAAAATAATGAAAACAACAAATAATCAATAATTATATTTGGTATCTAATAAATATACGTATGAATAATATGCATTAATTCTGGTCGATAAGTTAACATTTTATAAAATGTTACAAATTCTTCAACACGAAGTCGTCCTCGAAGTTTAGCACTATGTAAATCCATTTGCAAGAATATTTATTAAAATAAATAAATTATTTATATATTCACCTTTTAAGTACGTCAAGATATTGTTCAAATTCATCAGTTGTTAAACGAACATTTAATTTTTCCAATAATTCATGAACTTCACGATTACATAAAAGACCATTTCGATCACGATCTGCTTCATTAAAAAGACCTTCAAGCCATCTATAAAAATATTTTTTTTTCAGTTAGTGAATTATTCTATACTATCAATATATACTTATCAGTAATTTTTGTATATGGTTTTCCAACACTATCTTGTATTAACATTTCTAAACCTGCAACCCAATTATCACGTGTTTCTGTATCATTTGCAAGTAAATCTAAACTTTTTCGTCCACGACTATGTAAAATTGAAAAAGCTAAATCACCCTATAATTTTATTTTATTATTTAAAATTTATTTAATTCAGAAAAAAATTATTATTACTTGTTGTTCTCGTACTTTTCCTGCACGAAGAAATTTTATCCATGCATCTGTTTTTAAACCAGCTCGAACTTCACAATCTTTCAAAAGATCTACAAAGAAGAAAAAAAGTAAATCAAATAATAGGAGTAAAATAATAATAATCATACTACATTCATTTGTTGAATTTTGAAATCGTTTTTTTGATGTAGTATAACAAAGAGATTTAAGTTTTGGACAAATATAAAAGAATCCTTCATTTAATGAACCATCAGTATTGAATTTTACAAAAAGTGAACCTTCTTGAAGTTTATTCAATAAAGCATTCTTTGTTTCATCCATCATTGAACTAAACTTGTGACTATTACAAACGTTTTTTTTTTTATTTCTATCAAATCCTGTTAAATGTTAATGATCAATATTTGCTATTCCTGTTAGGCGTAGGTAATATTTCTCATAGTTTTTTTTGCATTGACAGACGTTGCACTACATTATCAATGATTTACTGATAAAAATGGTGAAGGAAGATGATGATGATGTATTTTTTTTTCTTTTGCATGTAATAAATTTGATATATTAATGCAAAGAACGGAAACGTAATTTTTTGACATATGTATGAGAATTTTAAAGAAAAATATTAGATTTTATTTTATTTGTGACGTTTAGTTGACATACGTGTCTACAATAAATATTCTTAATAATTTAACTAGACTATATAAATTATTAAAATAATAAATATCATGCATATATTTTGTCTGAAATAGTCCTATGATATTATTCTAAATTCGCGCTTAATCATTTTTTGCTTTAATATTTTGTATCATTCATTATTTGTTAATAACTGTATTTGTTATAAATATAAGTTATTTTAATGGGTACATCTAGTTCGAGTTTGACAAATACGTCTAGTGAAAGTTCGAATATAGAAGCTAATGAACGATTTCATTTTCGATTTACAGATTGTTCTTGTAAATGTGATGCAAGTAAAAGACCTATAGGAGATATTTATGAACAAAATGATATACCACAAACAGCATTTCTTACTGCACTTATGACACAAATAGGACAATCACAATATGATATAAGTAAGTTTGATTTTTATGTATAAAAAAATTAAAATAAATTTATTTTTTAGATTGTGATTGTGATTGTGGTGATGGTGTCAAAATGGGCTTTATTTTTGGTAATACACCATTGAATACTCAACAACAAATGACTGATAATCGTTAGAAATAATTAAATAGTACTAAAATGTTTGATATATTTTTATTTTATTTCAATAAAAAAAAGAAAAGAACAAAAAATCAGAAATGTATGTTTAATCATTTTCTTCATTTGTATCATTGTCATCATCATCATCTCCTTCTTCTTCTTCATAATCACTATCAGAATTTAAATCTTTGGTACATAATGTTTCTTTAGTTGTCATTATTTGTGAATAATATTCTTTAAAAATAAATAGCATATGACGTGCTTCGTCATCATTACCAGGAATAAATTTAGATATAAATGGAATTTGATCTGTATATGGACCAACAACACGTTCCTAAACAAAAAAAAATTATATAAGTAACTTGCATAGTTATTGTACTGTTTCGAGGAAAGAAAAATTTGATTTTAAAGATCATAGCTAATGTATTGTAGTGTACTATATATATGAGAGGAGAATATGAATGATTTTTTTTGCAAACTGAACTATTAAATTCATCAAGATATGCCCATGTTTAGTAATGTGCAATATTCAAACATAAGTATGATATATAATTTGATAAAGTATGTGAAAAGATATGATATTTGATCTCATCCGTTAATTTTTCCACTGAACAAATACAGTTTATAACAGCGCGTATTAAAGTAATAACTTCTGGCAATTTTTTAATGGTTTTATCTTCTATTTATTAGATTTTATCAAATACTATTCCGACTATTCATACACCAACGATTTAATCTCGAGGTTATTTTTAGAATCTCATGTGACACAAAATCAAATAAAGACTATACACCTGATATTTGGAAAAATTTACAAGAAAAATTGTAATGAAAATGGCAGTCAATCTTATATTTTAGAAGTATAGACTATTTACTATCAATTCATCAACTGTCAAAATTGAAATGACAGGAGAATAAATCGATTATATGCCAGTTTTTTAACCCTTTCTTATCTAATATCTCGAGACTAATTTAAGATAAACTCGTGATTTTTTTTATACTAAACTTTTACATCTAAGAATATAACGATACAATAAATATATAATTCATTCATATATCTTATATCCATTATAAATAAAAAGAAATTTACTGGAATAATTGAATCAATAATTCTATTCCAAATTTGTTCATTAATTATTCCACTTGTAATAATTTCTTTTAAATGCATTTTTCTTGGATTAATATTATTAATAGTTATTGGTAAAGACTGATTAAATATTTGAAAAGGTGTTAAAATTATTTGTGGTAATAAATCTCCATATGTATATGATAAAACAGATACAGAACAATGTGGAGCAATATTATTAAAATTCAATTGATTCCATGATGCACCACATTGAAGAAAAGTAATTATACCACTAAGAAGATTTCCATGAGAAAAAATAACATAATGTTTTGTGGATGATGATAGATTTTGATTAGATGGTGTCGAAAAAAATAAACGTTGAATTTTTTGCCAACGTTGTCGAAAACATTCAATAGAATGTATTTCACCCCAACATTTAAAACGTTTATAAATAATATTAAATGATTGTTTAAGTCTTTGCATTTCTTCTAATCGATGACCTGTTATTAAACCAGTTTGATAAGTTCGTTTATAACCTGATTGAATTATATGTGTAAAAAGTATTCGAGATGAATTAGTTGAAGATGTTTCTAATGAACGTGCAAGTATATCAATTGTTTCAGCTGCTGCATATGCCTATTTTGTGTTTCTTTCAAAAATCAAAAAAAGAACATATATATGAACAAATTATTTACCTGTTGTTTACCAAGTTCAATAAGACCATCATCTCTAGTACTTGTTGATAAATAGATTCCATGTCGAATAAGAAAAAAATATTGAGGATTTGATGATGATGTTGTCGATGATACGACACATCTCGATGAAGTATTGTTAAACAGTTTTTTTTTATTCGAATAGGACAATTTCACACAGAAATATAAATAAAATAAAATATGAAATATATTAGTAAATACCATAGTTACGTCATTATAACTGATCGAGTAAATAAAAAGAAGTATAATATGTCATATTAGAGAATGAATATAGAGGCGAATATTTTACTATAGAGTTTAGATTTTTTTTTTCATCTTTTCCTTTTTACAAGCAGCATCAATCTCTTTGTACGAGAAGTCTACTAGTTTGATTATTGCTTCTATTTTCGTTCTGAAACTATTTGCATTTTTCCATCCTTCTAGTCATTACATACAATTCAGTTATTACTACTTTTTTAGTATATCATAATTCATTAGTTGAGATGATGATTGTTCTTAAAAAACTTGAACTTCAAACCAAATATCAATGTTTTCTAATTCAATGGTTGTATATTGGAAACTTCTACAATTTTTCGCAAACAATAGATTTAGTATTAAAAAGCATAAAAAATCAGAAAGAAATACTATACAAATGTAAACATGAGTTATAAATTTGGTAGAATCAGTAAGATGCTTATGTTTTTCTCTTTATACATCAAAGTAACAGATCTCATTATAAGCAATGATTAGAAAATATTCATAGATTAATAGAATTCATTTTAATATTGACTTGGTTTATGATATGAGATAGTAAAAAAAAACAAATATCTTTTTTTTTATTTTTCAATAGAGATACATCCAGTTAAAATTCTATCAACAGAACGTTCCAAAATAACTAAATCTTTGCCATATCCATTGAATAGAAGTTCAAATATATGTATGTATATATATATAACGTAGAACCAACAAAACACAATAACAAAATAGATACATTCTCGTAATATTAACTTTCAAAATTTAATCCAGTACGATAATTTCCGATTGTTGTTTTGATTTTTTAACATTGGAATAATTCATATCATTTGTAAATGATCTTTTTTTATTATCAATAGGTTTTCTTTCAGGTGATGATTCATTTGTTAATCGTTGTCGATATAATTTATATATTATTTCATTATCATTTAAAGTTTGTTTTCGACGTGGTATTAATGTTTCAATATTAGATTCATTTGAAATATTTGATATTGTTTGATTATTATTAGAAATTTTTAATTCTTGATTATGTGTTGTTCGTTTAATAGGTAATGATGCTGTTGATAGAATAGTTAACGTTCGATTATTAAGTGATATTTCAACTGTTGCTTCAATAGAATTTGTTTGCGGTACAGATGGAATTGTTGATTCTGGTACTAGAAAAAAGAAAGAACATAAAATCTTAATATATTTTATAAAAGATTCACTATGAAAATTTCTACAAAAAAAAAAAACTCCAAATTTCTCTCTCTACATTCTTCGTATATATTCAAACTTATTTTTTGTTTGAAAAAGTATAAAATAGTTTAGTTACATAATGGTGATGGAGGTACATCGGTAGTATTTTGTTGTATTTCATTTGATTCATATAATGTTTCTAAATCATGTTCTTCATCACTTTCATTTTCTGATTCATCAGTTGATTCAATATTAACTTCAGCTGATGGATCAGGTTCAATTTGAGAAAATTCTTCGAAAATCTTAATAAAAAAAATATAAATATTTATATATGAATAAAAATTTTTTTTTAAACATACTTTTTCTGTTCTTATTCTTGCTTCACGATTATTTTCTATCAAAACTTTTTCAATTTCAGCACTATTTAATGCTGGATCATCTTGTTCAATACTAAAAATATTTAAATTAATAAATAAAAATATTCAGTTTAAATTTTACATACTTAAAATCATCCGGTAAACGACTTAACATAATATCATTAAAATCAGCCATACGTCTAGTTTTAATTTCTTTACCGATGACTTTAAATGATTTTTCAGCAATATTTCTTCGTTTTTCTTCACTAAAAATATTTACTTTTTTAAATAAAAAAGAATAAGTTCAAATATAAATTTAATTTACTTAAGATTAAGTTTATATTTATCATTTGCTTTTTCAACTATATCAAGAACATCACGAAACGATGGAAAATGTTTTGATTGATTAACCATATCTTGTAGATCTTTATTAATTAATGAATGACCCGTTTCGGATTCTTAAAAAACAGAAAGAAAATTCAAATAAATATTTTAAAAAAAATATTTACCATTGAGAGTAATTGGTTGATAAATAATTCTTTCAACAGATGTTGATTGACTTTTTAATCTAGCAAGTTTAGCATGTAACTAAATAAATAATTTTTATTAAAAAAAAAAATTTTTAAAGACGATTAATTCTTTTGAAACTACTTCACATGCTTGTTTTTTTAAATTTGATTCTACAACATATAAATCACAATGAACCATTTCATCAAGTGACATATCTTTTTCTTCTAATTCTCGTATTATTCTTGATAAACGACTTAATCTTCGTTCTAATTTATTTATTTTTTGTTGATTTTTTAAATGACCATTTGAACCAGTAGAAGTAGATTTTAATTTATTAATACGTGATGATTTTGATTGATCAGTTTCTGATACTATATTGCAACATTGTTCAAGAAGATATTCAATTGTTTCTTGTATTGTTGATATTGATACATTATATTCAATAGTAGACTCAGTCGTTGTAAAACAATTTGATATTTCAATATTTTCAGTTAATGAGATTTGTTGAGTATTTGTAGCAATAGGAGATGAACAATTGAAAACTTTAGTTGGTAATGGATTTGGTCTAATAAAAAGAAAAAAATAAGAAAATTTTAGATTAATCGGTAATAATTAACTTGAAAATTTCTTTTCTGAATATAAATTTCGAGAAAACAGTTCTAACATTTTATCCTTAAGTCTTTATAAAATTTATCTAATGATGTAATCAGTACGATCATTTCATATGGATCAGTTTAACACGATTAATTGTAAATGATACGTTGAAGAATGTTTCTTATTGATAAGAAGCATTCGTGACATTATTATCGAATAGATTTTATAGAGTACTATGAAGTTTTACATTGTTCGAATATTGAACTGCTCTTAAGAGAACTCCCATCGTTTTTAGTAAGATCCCATGGAAAATCAAAGTTTTCCATATTGTAAAAATTTTAGCTCGATCGGTCGTACCATCTTTGAAATTTAGAAATGGTCAAAAAACAGAAGAATATCCTTAAGATATTTGATAATATTTACTTTGATAATTTAATAGAATTCTTTTTAAGTTGTTCATCAAATGAAGCTAATAAAGTAAAAAATTTTGTTGATTTTTTATTTTCAACAAATAGGTTTTGAATATGATTAAGTGATGATATAAATTCATTTGAACATAAATAATCTGATGTTGTTGTATTAAAATGTCGTCGAAGTTTATTTTTAATAATATTTATTTCCTTTTCACATGTTAAAACATTATTAATCAAAGAAAGAAACTAAATAAATAAAGTTATTTCTTTTTTTTTGTTTTTTTTAAGTTTAAAATGAACCTTTTCAAAGTTAATTTTAACTTGATCAAATGTAGTATTTTTCATCTAGAAGAAAAAAAGAGAATTATAATTTTTATATAAATCTTTTATTTTAATTATCTTCATCCATCGCATTATCATCATCACTATCAATTCCATAATTTCCAATTTTTTCAATAAACTCATCAAGTGTTTCATCAGGAAATTCTTGTTGAGCACGAAAACCAATTTTAACAGTTTGTGAGGGTGTATCACCAGTAAAATCTTTTCCTTGTTCAAATATAAGATAACCTTCTTTAACAAAATCATTTTTAATTAATTTTTGTACATCACCAAATATTTTATGTTGATTTATTGTTAATCGTGTTGATTCATCATTACGAATAGAAAATGTTTCACCAAGTATTGCCCAAAAATCAATTGATGTCATTTCACCACCAGCTCGTTTTAAACAAGCTATTATTATCATTAATAAAGCATATTTTGAATAATTATTTGAATTTGTTAATGGTCGATGTTCAAGTGGACCTTGTTTTAATCCATTAACTAATACATAACCTTAAATAAAATATTTCAAAATATAGAAAGAAAAAAGAAATTTTTTGTTTTTTTACCATCATGTTTTTCATCATAAATAAGTTTATATCCAAATGTATCATTTAAACCTTTAACAACATGTTTATGTACATTAGGAAAATGTTTTCTTCCATCATAAGACATTGGACGAAGTACTGTATTTATCCAATCAAGACGTTTAATAATTTGTGATTTCGAACTATGTACTAATATATATTGAATAGATGCACAAACCATTTGTTTAAAATTAGCATCATTTTCAAATTGATTACTATTATCATCATCATCATAATCATCTGAACTATTTGTATTATTTGATATTTGAGAGTTCGTTGCAACTTGTGAGGATTTCTTTGGTGGCATTTGCAATAATAAATTCGTTTTTTTTTTAAATATGAATTCAGTTAGTTCGTTGTTTAATAATAGATTCTACTTGTTGGTTTGTTTACCAATAAAAGTTTACAATAGATGGCATATTATAACAGTTATATTACCTAAAAAATAATCATTATAAGAATATTAGTATATTTTCTGGCATCATGTGGTTAAAGAATAAAAAATCTCAACCAATAATATAATGATTGGCATCGTTTCGTTTACAAAACATAGTTCTAATTTGAGCAAGATTCATTATTTTGTTATAAAAAAATTTCCTAATAATTTTTTCATTAGTTATTCAATTATCAAAGATAAACCAATGTCGAATAAATATTCTAATAAAATTATATATAAAAATCTTTTTATTACTGACATCTTTTGATCATCTATGATTGTTGAGTTTATATGAACCAATTCATTCATTAAAGTTGTTTATTTGTTCTGTACAATGATTCATAATGTATATCCACGGAGTTCTTTCATTGTTTTTAAATTTAGTTTTCTTATTTTTGATTAACTAATTTTTTTTTAGATTTTTATTTCATTAATTAATATAAAAGATAATGGTTGAATTACATGATATTGAAATGAAAGAAGTCGATTCAGGAAATGGATCAAATGTGCCTAACACAACGGCGACATCAAAAGATGCTAATACATTAACATTCGATGGTTAATTTAAATTTAGAAAAAAAAAATTTTTTTTCAACTTTCTTATTATTTTTATTAAATAGATATTAAAGAACAAGTTCGTACAATAGAAAAAGCAGTTAATTTAAAAGAACCTCGTTATATTCTTCGTGTTTTACGTGCACTTGCATCAACACGAAAACGTCTTAATGATGATATACTTCGTCGTCTTATTTCATTTTATTATGGATCAAATTCAACTGAAAAAGAAATTCTTCTTAGCTTTCTACAATCACCATCTCAAGTCTGTTTAAATAAAATTATTTATACTATATTATATTATTTTTTCTTTCTTCTTTCAGCCAATGGATGTTGATATGGAAAAACCAAGTACACCTGCACCAGCTGGTGAAAAACAATTAACAACTCGTCCACAAACAACAAGAGTACGTGGAGCTGCATTACCAGAAGTTGATTTATACATTCATTTAATTGTTCTTCTTCATTTAATTGATCGAAATTCATTAAAATCTGTACGAATTATATTTTTTGTTTTATATTTAATTTAAAATTAATCCTGTTGTTTCTTTCTATTCAAGGCACTTGATTGTGCAAAACGACTTGTTGATAAAACAAGTGTACTTAATCGTCGAACACTTGATCTTCTTGCAGCTAAATGTTATTTTTATTATGCACGTATATTTGAATTAAATAATATGTTTGATACAATTCGGCCGTAAGTTAAAAAAGAAAAATAAAACATTTTGATGTGGTTTTTTTTAGATTTTTACATAGTCGATTACGTACAGCAACATTACGTAATGATTTTGAAGGAACAGCTGTTTTAATTAATTTATTATTAAGAAATTATCTTCATTATAATTTATATAGTCAAGCACAAAAACTTGTACTAAAATCAGTTTTTCCAGATCATGCATCAAATAATGAATGGGCAAGATATCTTTATTATCTTGGTAAAGATTTGATATTTAGTTATTGTAATAGATAAATATAACATCTTTTTTTTATAGGTCGTATACGTGCCATGCAATTGGAATATACAAAAGCACATCAACATTTATTAACAGCTATACGAAAGGCTCCTCAACAAACAGCTATTGGTTTTCGACAGAATGTAAATTATTGAAAGTTTTTAAAAGTAGTTAACTCGATTGAATCATAGTTATATGATTGATATCGAAGTTTATATAGGATATATGAGATAATGATTACAAAAAACTTACTCATCTCGAATATATATTAAAAATTTTTTTTTTATTTTTTTCTTTAGGCTCATAAATTTCTTATTACTGTTGAATTACTTCTTGGAGATATTCCTGATAAAGCAACATTTAAAAATCCTCAACTTAAACGTTCATTAGATCCATATTATCAATTAACATTAGGTAAGAAAATAGAACAAAAAATAATATTTTTCAAATGAAAATATTATTTTTTTTAGCTGTTCGTGCTGGTAATTTAAGTCGATTTAAAGAAGTTCTTGATACATTTGCTGATCGTTTTCAACAAGAAAAAACTTGGTCACTTATTATTCGGTTTGTTAAAGAAAAAAATAAAAATATTTTTCTTTTAATCAAAATTTTTATTTTTAAATATTATAGTTTACGACATAATGTTATTAAAGCAGGAATTAAAATGATTAGTTTATCATATGCTAAAATATCATTTACTGATGTTGCTCAAAAATTACAACTTGATTCAGCTGAAGATGCGGAATATATTGTAGCTAAGGTAAATTTTTATATTTCAAAAAACATATATTATAACATTTAAGATAAATATTCTAAGATTAGGATTTTTTTTTGGTTGCGTTCTAAGAGACTATTGATGACATATTTCAGTATGTTCAGTAGTGCATAGACGCCGTCGATTTTATTCATGTCAGATATTAATATTAGAGTAACTGTAAATAATTGAAAGTAGAGTAAGAAACTTTCTTTCTATCTATTCTGATAGAGAAAAAGAATGCAAAGAATTTTCTATGCTATTTGATTATAATACATTAACTAATATTAATCTCGCTTTCACAATGTCGAAATTTGTTTAATCAAAATTTTGTCTGTTTTGAAAAGAAGAAGTGCAACTATAGAATAAGTGATCCTTCTTAAATTGTAGAGCTTTTCACGCTGCATCTTGTAGCATATTTTGTTTTTTTAATACAATGTATTAAATGATGATCAAATGGTTCAATTTTAAAGATTAAATTTTATTATTATAGGCTATCCGTGATGGAGTAATTGAAGCAATGATAAATCATGAACAAGGTTATGTTCAATCACGTGAACTTGTTGATGTTTATACAACACGTGAACCAATGAATACATTTCATCAACGTATTGAATTTTGTTTAAAAGTACATAATGAAGCTGTTAAAGCTATGCGTTATCCACCAAAAAAATATAATGAAGAATTAGAAACAGCACAAGTAAATTTAAATATAAAAGAAAATTGAAATCTTAATATATATATTTGATTTGTTGTTTTTATTTAAGGAACGACGAGAACGTGAACAAGAAGAATTAGAATATGCCAAAGAAATGGCTGATGATGAGGATGATTTTTAAATCAATCCGTTTAACGGAATATAGAATAAATTGACATTGTTGCCTATTTACACTTGTTACTTTTATTTTTTTTTCTCCTCCTTCCATCATAATAAAATCAAGATTCTCTTAAAATCTTTTTATAATAAATTAAAAATAAAAAATAAAAGATTTCATATTTTAGATGTTAACTATGCTGAAGAATTTCCTTCAGTATAAACTTTCAAGATGATGTTCTTTCGTCGACATGTTCAAAAAGCTATACCAACGAATAATAGTACAGTTTCTGCATCTATTCCAATAGCCCTTGATACAATAAATATAGCTGAAGATGAACATGAATCAACCGAGAATGAATTATCCACAACCCCTACTGCTTTATCACCGATCGAGAAGACGGTTCATTTTTCTAATGAAATAGATATACCAACAACAACATCTACAAATGAACATCTATCTATAAAACATCCTGGTCTTTTACGTTTATTTGATTCAACTGTATGTACTGTATCTATTGTTATATCATATTTATTCAGTTCCAAAGAACCAATTGTACAACAATTTCTTGGAAAAAAATTATTTGATTATTCTCATGATGAACTTGATTTTTATTTACCACAATTGATTAATATGTATATTCATATACAATCAATTTCAAATGTTATTCATGATTATATAACAACAAGGTAAACAAAACAGAGAAAAAAAAAAGAAATAATTAAATTTCATTGTTTTTCGTTTTTTATTTAGATGTTCCCATAGCGTTGAATTTTCTCTTCAATGTGCATGGTTACTCGATGCTTATATATCTGATCAAATGAAAGTAGCAACAAAACCTAATGCAGCTGTTCGTCTTTTATTTGATATATTATATGAAAAATATAAACCAAAAATATGTTATACACCAACAACAATTAATAATTTAGTCAATAATCATCATAGACTTGATGAAGAAGAAAATGAAAATATTATTAATCCAGAAGATGAAATGAAAACAGAACGTACATTAAGTCAAGATAATATTATGTTACAAGTTAATAAAAAAAAAGGACATCAAAAATCAAGAAGTGATGTTTCAGGTATAAGAACTTGGAAAAAAATTTTTTTTTTGTTGTTTTGTTATCATTCATCCCATATAACTTATAGGACTCGTAATATCTCATCATAGTAAGTTGTGTGAGAATTTCAAACTAACAAAAACTGAAAAACAATCCTAGGTTATGCATCTGATAATTTTATATTTATTTCTATTTAGAACGTTCATTACCAATTATGAATGGTGATACAACTAAACAACATCGTCGGCAACCAAAATTATGTTTAGGTGATCTTAATTCTGGTCGTGCTTTTGATAATAACTGTATGTGTTTTGAAAGTGTTAATGGATTTCGACGACGAGAATGTACATGCAATGTAAATATAATCTTTAAATAAAAAAATATATTATTTATTATCATATTTTCTTTTATATAGGCACCAAGATTAGCACCAGTAAGAGAATTTATGACAGCATTAATTAATATTGGAAAAAAATTACCACATGTACCAACAAAAGAGAAGAAAAGTAAATAATTATATCTTGAAAAAAATAATTATATTAAATATATTATTTTAGCACAAAATCTAATTGGAGAAATGAAACGAATGAATATGAATTTACCAGCTAGAGTTTGGATACCATTTTATAAATTTCCTCATCATGTTGTTCGAATTGCCTATACAGAATCAACTGTATTAAATTCTCGAGATCGCGTATGTATCTAACAAATATTATTCTTTTTTTTTTCTTTCAATTATTTAATATTACTCTTTGTATGATAGGCACCTTATATTGTCTATATTGAAGTTATCCTTTGTGACAATGTATTTGCATCTCCATTACCAATAAAACAGCATGATTCTAAGTTACGTTCAACACGATCAGAAGAAAATTTAACACATCATATAAATAATCATCAAATAACACCAACCGGTGGAACAATTGGTGGTTATCTTAATTGTGAAACTCAAAGTCTTGATTCAGAATTAATTGATTCATATCGTTCATTTGTTAACAGTGAAGATGCTGATATATGGTCAACAAGTGATGAAGTTACTAGTGATGAACAACAGCAGCAACAGCAACAGCAACAGCAACAACAACAACAACAACAACAACAACTACAGTCTGCATCTCGACGTAATGGTCTGATAGGTTATCGATCTAATCATACGATGAATATTAATCCTGAAACTCAATCAATACGTTCAACTGAAAGTCATTTAAGTCAACAAGAAGTTATGCCATCTGAAATTCGAAAACGATTAACTGAAGTAAAAACAAGTGGACCTATTTTATTCGATGTAAATTAAAGCAAATTATTCTTTTTTTTTTTCTTATTAAAATATTAAATTTTGTTATTAGCGTGATCCTGAAGATCCATCAGCAGCTGCATTAAAAGAACCATGGGATAAAAAAGAACAACGAATTCGACAATCATCACCATATGGTCATTTAAGAAATTGGAGACTTGTTGCAGCTATTGTTAAATGTGGTGATGATCTTCGTCATGAATTACTTGCTTATCAATTTATGGTTCGATTAAAAGAAATTTGGTTAAATGAACATGTTCCGGTGTTTGTACGTCCAATTAATATTCTTGTTTTATCAAATAATAGTGGTACAAAAAAGAAAAAACTATTTTCATATATAATTTAAATATAAATTGATGATTTTAGGCTTAATTGAACCAATATTAAATGCAGTATCACTTCATCAAATAAAGAAAAATTCAAAATTATCATTAAGAAATTATTTTTTACGTGAATTTGGTACAGAAAGAAGTGAACAATTTTTAACAGCTGTAAGAAATTTTGTACAAAGTTGTGCTGCTTATTCTATTATTTGTTATTTATTACAAGTTAAAGATAGGTAAGAAAATATAAGCTAATATTTAATGTATGGGAAGAAAAGCAGACATAAGAAAAAATTCGATTGAGTATGATCTTTACACGAATAAAGGCATCGAAATGTTTTGTTAGGTACCTCTCAGAGAGATTGGGTTTCGAATTTTGACTTGAAATTTTAATAAGAATAGTTTATCATATCAGTAGATTATCATGTTCATATAATAGACTAGAAACAATGAAACTATGTGAAACTTGCACTAAAATATATGGTACTTTAGAAGCAATAAATAAGTAGCATGAAATCTTTTTTAAGTTAGTATTTACTTTCAACTCGAAAACGTCTTTATATGCACATGCAAATAAATATTTGTTAATCATTCTCTTCTTTTTTTTTTGTGTGTGTTCTAGACATAATGGAAATATATTATTAGATGATGAAGGTCATGTTATTCATATTGATTTTGGTTATATGTTATCTGCAACACCTAAAAATCTTGGTTTTGAAAGTTCACCATTTAAAATAACACAAGAATTTGTTGATATTATGGGTGGATTACAAAGTGATATGTATAGTTATTATAAGATACTCATTCTTCAAGGTTTATTAGCTGCTAGAAAACATATGGATAAATTAATGCCAATTGTAGAAATAATGCAACATGGTAAAAAAAAGATTTTATTTTTTCTTTTCTTATTAGAAAAAAAAATTGAAATTCTTCTTTTTTTTCTTTTATAAATTAGGTTCACAATTGAATTGTTTTTCGAAAGGAACTGTAACATTAGGTTTACGTGAAAGATTTCACTTAAACATGACAGATGAACAATTAGAATTTAATGTTGAAAAAATGGTTGAAAGTAGTCTAAATTCATTGACAACAAGAGTTTATGATACATTTCAATATTATACAAATGGTATAAGTAAATGACAAAATGATATTTATTTATTTATTTTTTTGCACTCATATCAAGTATCAAAAGAAAAATGAGGAAAAAAAACCTTTGGGCTGCTTGAGGGTTCTTTTTTAATTGTTATATCCATGTTGTTGTTATTTTTTTTTTCTTTATCTTCTACTGTGTCTTCTCGTTGTTTTGTTTTTCTCTTTTATCGGTTGTACAGCGAGAATTCATTTTACATAAAATATGTTTGTTTTTTTTTTTGACTTACACGTAAATGTTCCACTATATTTATGACGATGTTGACTCAATTGGCTAAAGTGTGTGAAAGAGAAAATATATAACGTAAATTCTTTTTTTTTTGTTTTTTGTTTGTTTATTTCGATGTTTTTGTTGTTTATCCATTATTTGTGGAGTACGCTACTGACTTATCGTTCGTTTTTTCTTCTTCTTTTTTTTGCAACATAAAAAAAGCCAATGAGATTATGCTCACTATAAGGATCTATTTTTTTTTTTATTTTTAATTGGAATAGATTGTAAATGCACTGCAAAAATCTAGAGATAAATGAATTTGTTTGGTTTTTTAAAAGATGAAAGCGTTGACTGAAAGGCTTAAAAAAATGTACAACAATAAATTTCTATAAAATATCAAGAAAATTAAAAGTTAAAAAGGAATTTTTTTACAAGATTTCTATCTGTATTTTGGGAGAATATTCTCTATGCGATTGGAATATTCATTATATATGTTTTTATTCTTTATTCAGTGTTAGTTATAATCAAAGAATCACAAACAAATTAAAAGATTACTTGATAGAGGAGTTCATTATCACATTCAATCAACTGTTAACTCTATATAACATCACGAATAAACTATTTCATATTTTGAAATAATAATTACAGGCTTGGTTGATTGTTATATTAGGCCTCTATGAAGCAGTTTCTGACCAAAACACAAATCTTTTAATCAATATAATATATGTTGATTATATTCAACAAACGTTTGTTTTTTGTTTTTTCGTTATCTATTTTGACCATTGCAATAATGAACAGTGTATATCAGAGCTCCGCGAGATGCGGGACCAGCCCCGTGAAACTATTTTAAGAGAGCTTTCGTGACAGGACCAATGAATTGAGGCACTGATCAAAATTTTAATTTTTGATTTGACATTCTCATTTTGTTCAGCATCATCTAAAACCTCTAAATCCAAATTTGTAGCGCATTTAATTAAACTGGTAGAAAGTTAGCTTGATTTTACTATCGAACACTCATGACCATATTTGAAAAATATGATGAAAAATCATTCCTATAAATTTGAGTTGTTAAAGATAACAAAAAATGAACTAAATATATACTGTAAAGTATATCGTCTGCTATTTAGTCATTTTATGAAGCTCCAGACTGATTTTTACATATGTTGTGCAGCGTTTTTTTCTCTACAAAATGACTACAAAAATCTTTAAAAAAATTGGTACCCTCGAGGGGAAAGGCGACTCACATTATTGTCGTATTTGATGTTTTTTGATGATTTTAAGAGATTTTTTGATAAGAATCAAACATTTTTAGATATTTTCATTATCATAATGCAATTACATATCAAAATGAATGTGTTTTTTAGAATTAGCGTTAGAAACTGTAACAAATCGCATATATTTTGAAAACATTTTTTTCCTATCAAAAAATCACCTAAAATCATCAAAAAACATCGAATATGAGAGTAATATGCAACACTGTTCGCCTCGAGGGTATCATTTTTTTAAAGATTTTTGTAGTCATTTTGTAGAAGAAAAAAGCTGCACAACGTATGTAAAAATCAGTCTGGAGCTTCATAAAATGATTGAATAGCAGACGATATACTGTAAAAAATTGACAGGTTTTTACTTGAAAATGACCAGCCATTGGCAATATTTATCTAATAACTATAGATTAGCACTCTAAAATATAATATGTAAATAGCTCATTTTGTTCAGCATTTGATTTTCTATCTCCTGATATATTACAGTATATATTTAGATAATTTTTTGTTATCTTTAACAACTCAAATTTATAGAAATAATTTTTCATCATATTTTTCAAATATTGTCATGAGTGCTCGATAGTAAAATCAAGCTAACTTTCTACCAGTTTAATTAAATGCGCTAAAAATTTGGATTTAGGGGTTTTAGATGATGCTGAACAAAATGAGAATGTCAAATCAAAAATTAAAATTTTGATCAGTGCCTCAATTCATTGGTCCTGTTACGAAAACTCTCTTAAGTAATTCTGTTTTTTTTTAATTAGGTTTGTTGTCAAGAAAGTCAATGCTCGGATGAAAAAATGTGGATTCCATCTACTGTTTCAAGTAAAACTGGTTTGACAATAGCATTAACAATATCAAATTCATGCGTGGGAAAACAACTGTATGGTCTTCGTTATCTCTGGCGTGAAACTCCATGTCCATTTAAACAAGCAGCTATTTATAGTTATACGGACCCAGAGTTACCTTCTCCACCATGTCTTAAAATTTTTTAAATTCATAGAATAGACTTTAAGAACGAATTATTACTTTTTTTTT
>JAJEKB010000868.1:0-28450 GCA_022393335.1 Macrotrachela quadricornifera
CAATATTGTTCAAGTAATTTATCAAGTGTTAAAGTATTTTCAATAGGTGTACTATCATTAATATTAATAAACCATTGAAATTCTTGTTCAATATATGTTGAATTTTGTTGTTCAATTTTCATTCGTGTATTAATAAATTTTGATAAATGATTTATTGTTGCATTTAATGGTGTTAAAATTTTTCTTACTGTATATAAATTATGATTATTTAATGGTTTAAGTTGTAATTCAATATCATTTATTGTTGGTGTTGAACCAGCTGATGATGATGATTCTGAAATACGTTTTTTTTTTCTTTTCTTTTACTTGTTGTTGTTGTTGTTCATCATCAGATGATAAACTTGTTCGTATAGGTTTTTTTTGAATATTTATTTCGATTATTTATTAATAAATCATCATTATCATTACGTATTGGAAATAATTTTGATATTAATGCATCAATATTTTGATCACGGCGTAAACAACGTTTTGATATTAATTTTTTTCGACATGTTGGACATTCTTTATTTCCACTACGTAATGCTGTTTCAATACAATCACAACAAAAACGATGTAAACATTCTTTTGTTGTACGTGTATTACGTAATAGATCAAGACATATAGGACATGTTAATTCACTTTGTAAAGATTTTGGACTTATAAGTAATTCTTCATCATGTAATAATTCATGTGGTTTACGTTGTTGTTCATATGGTGTTAAATCCCATGTTAAACCAGTTTTAAAACCAGAATTATTTGCTGTATCTGACGAATTCATTTGTGATGAACTTGAAACGTTTGTACTTGTTGAACGACTAGAATTAAACTAAAAGAATTAGAATTCTTTTTTTTCTTTAAAAAAAAAAATATATATATAAAAGAAAAATTACATCATTAAATAGATTGTTTATCAACAAATAGAATACATGGATAAATCTGTCTAGTGAATAAATATCTAAAATAAAATATTTTATAGAATTTATTTCTGTTTAATACATCTAATATTTTGAACCTTATTGATGATGATTTTATGGTAAGACAACAAGAAAATAAATAGTGAATAGATATATATTAAGAACGAAAAAAATAAGCAGATGACGAAGACTATGCCAGCATAAACCAATCATATATGATGGACTATGGTATTAGTAATTATTATTAGTTATTTTAATTCATACTAAAATAGTATTAAAAAATTGAAAAATTTTTTAGTTGAATATTTTTTTGAAAATTTAAATTTTATTACAGTAGGTTCGATTATTAGCGCCATCTATGAATAAATTTGACTTTTTTTTAATAAGCCTAATAAATGAAAGAATTTATTTAATTTTATTGATTCTCTTAATATGAATTTTAATACTTTCATGGATAAAAATATCAATTGAGTTAGTCTTGAGTTTTTTTTATTTAATGCAATATTATAATGTGAAGAAGACCAGATGTTTTGACTAAATTATAGTTTACTCATTATCAAGTGACTTCAAGTTTTTACCCAAAAAAGAAAGATGCAATTTCATATATTTTTAATTTGTCATTAAGATTATAATCGCGAGTTTAGTAGTAAATGTATGAAAATATTTCAATTATTTGCTATTTGTGATGGATTTACTAAAGAACAATCAGAACGATAATTTGAAAGAAAAACTGATGCAGGTCAAAATATTCGTTCAGTATATCTCATTGCTGAAAATCAATAGATGTTCGATAAGGCAAACATTTTAACAATGCAAATATGAGTCGCCTTATAAAAATGCTTTTTCCAGGGAAAATTCCAACTACTGGAGATTTTATTCAACATCTTTTCGGACGCAACCGTCAGTTAAGTATTATATTCGAAGTCAAAAGGTTTTTAATATAGATACAACACGAACAGTTTATCTTCAAAATATTGTATTATGCATATGGTATTGTTTAGCAACAATTGTCTTCAATAGTGAAAGTGAGAATCGAATCCGAAAAGCATCAGAGTATGCTCGACAAAATCGCACATCAATAATTCAAAATGTAGATAGAAAGGAAAAGATATATGTTCTCTTGTACATAATAGTAATTATATTTGCCGAAGTGAAGTTTTTCACTTCGCTTCAAAATCTATTAGATATGATACGTATTGATCATAGAAATTCTAATATTATATTAGAATAATGATTCTTTTTAAAATTTTTAATGAAATATTTTATTGTAAAATATATACTCTATGAAAGTGTATTATTAAAAAATGGAATAATATTTTTCATAATAAAGTCTCGATTAGGTGCATGTGTAACATCTTGATGACGTACATGTGATGTAAATGTATATAATTTTCCTTGTTCCCATAATGTTCTTAATCCAATAAGATCTTCTTTAAATTGTCTTGAATTATTCCATGTTTCAATTTCAAGTGAATTTGGTTGATAACCCATAAATAAACCTGATTGTCTTGGCATAATAATTTCATCAATATCAGAATAAGTCATAACAAATGCATTTAATTTAAGCATATTTGTACGATATACTTGATTTGGTACTCCACGTTCATTATTTATATCTGGAAGAAAATGACAATCTGATATATATCTAGATAATTGATCAGGATCTCGCCAATAATTTGCTACACTAACAGCATCTTGTACTGGATTTTCATATGCATATTTTGTAATTATTTCACGAAGTTCTACAGGAAGTTGTAATAGATATGGTACACCAAAAGTTCCTTGATGAATACCACTTAATGTGATTAAATTATAAGCTGGTAATGAACATCTTTCAAGTGCACCACGTACAATAATACTACCTTGAGAATATCCAAGCATATTAAAACCTTGACGAAGATTTATATCAGCAAGAACAGTTTGACAAAAATGTTCAACTTGTATATCTAATGGCATTAAAAATGAATCGTCTTTACCATTACCAATTTCAATTGATACAACATAAATATCAGGAAAAGTTGTTCGAATCCAACCAGCTAATTCTTCCATAGCTTGAGCATTTGATGTAATACCATGCATAAGAACAACTGGTCGATAAATTGAACTTGATAGAACATTTGTAATAAAACAAAGAAAAATAAGACGAATCATTTTTATATGCAATTTTAGTGTTTTTTTCTTCGATTAAAACAATAGTTTGGTTATGGTTTTTATTCAAAGAAATAATCAAAAAACATCTGTTAATTCCCATATATTGCTGTTCGAAAATAAACTTAATTCTAAACGTCAAAATAACCTATATATTATTTAAGATTCTTTTTGAAACGAAATTATGTTTATTTCTACAATAAAATGCAATATAGAAGAGGTCATTATGACAGACATGAGATAAAACATGCGGACAAATTTTATAATCTCCAGAGGATAGTTCGACGAAAATACGTAGTTAAGCGATTGTTTTTATACCATTATAACCAACATATATATACAAAATAATATGATTATATTCTTTCTTCATTGAGATATGTACAAAAAGTGTTTAATAAGTTCGAATTTCACCCGTATTTCGTAAGATGATGAATATGTCCCACTTTATTTTTTTATAATTACATTTTCTGGTTAGAATAACGAAATTTTTTTATTGAAATAACAGGCAGATCCAATAGCTTTTTAAACCTCTAATATATAATATTGAGTATTTACAATAAAAGACTGTCAAATTTTATTTAAAACTAAAAAGATTAAATACGTTGTTGATTACTTAATTGTTTAGTTTTCATAATTAAATATGATAATTTAAATGAAAATATAACAATAACTGTCTAAAAAAAAAACGAATCAAAAAATCGTCAAATATAATTATAAAAATAAAATATTTACTTCAAGAATCACACTTATTAAAGATATAAACATTGGAATAACAGTAAATGGTATTCCAATAAGATTTTTAGATAAACGAGAACTTATCATTACAACTCCAACTGCAACAAGAACAACAAGTATACATGTTACAATTATGTTAATAATACCTAACAATGCAAACTAAAAAAAATTTTAATTATTTATTTTAATTTATTACGTAATATTTAATTCCTACCACAAATAAACCTATTGAATAATATCTGTGAGTAATTAATAATCCTAAAGCAAAAAATAAAATCCAATAAAGAATAATAATTGGTTCATAAGTATGTGTTTGATAGTTAATTGATAATAAATAAATAATTATTATAAAACTAATTATAAAAATACTCTAGAAAAATAAAAAAATCTTTTAGAATTTTCGTTTTTTAGAATTTTAACTTACAAGTACAATAGATATTAAAAAGAAAAGAATTTGTTGTGTTCGTTTTATTTTAACTGTTCGATTAAATAAATTTGATTTATCAGAAAGATGAGGACCATTAATTTTTATTATCATATTTATCAATGTTTTCATGTAAATCTTCTCTCTATTCATATATATATATCAATATACAGTCTATTCTATTTGCGATGTTACTATATAGTTATTAACGATTGCAGAACAAACTGAAAAACAGAATAATATTTATTTTCTATAGATCCAACTAACTGTATTATACAACTATCAAGATAGAAATAAGGACATAACAAATGTTAAGGATATGTTGCAGTAATAACGACGATAATCAAGCACTACATACAGAAACAATATGAAATATTCATTAGATAAGAGTTTGTATGGACTATTTTTGGAAACTATATACATGTTTATAGTACTAATCTAATCATGTAAAAAATAACAAAGACAAAAGATTTTCTTTAATTATATCTTCAACATGCGATTATATGTCGAAAGTGTCATACAATAGTTTGAATAAATAAAATTATTTTTCACAATTTCATTTCATATAACAATAGCATTCTAAGAAGATGCAATACAATTATCCGTATATATGTTAGATTATTTTAAACGATTTCCAAGCAGATTGTACCATTCATACTTAAAATAATAGAATAAAAGATGTTTTTACGTATATATATTAACATAAAATTCTTTTTTTGAAGTATACACTGTTTTATTACGTCTAAAGATGCATACAGTAACATTCACACAAAGAGAAGAAAAAAGAAAGACAAAAACACATCTTTGAGAAAGCAGAAAGAGAGATGATGAAAGTTTCTGAAAATTATAGAAAGCGAATGTCTGAAAGAATTTAGAAGAATTTTATTCTTTCTCTTACTTAGTTTGGCTTTCGATGAATTGCAGGCAGTGAATTAAAAGAAACTTATAATTGGCAATCATTTTTTGGCCTCTTGTTAAATGAAAGATGTGTTCTGCATTTATTTTCTTCTTCATAAAACTATTTCAATAGAGCACATCATTATAAAATAATGATTATTCTAAATAGTGACGTCGCCAGAAAAACATCGTAGTGGGTACTCGACTTTCAGTTTTTTCAAAGTTAAACCAAAATGACTTGAGTTCTTCTTGAATAGTATAATGAGTATGACAATAAAGATATTCAAATGTTCAATTCTTTATAATGAAAAAAGAAAAATGTAATTCATGGAGCATTATCCTGCTATTTTTATGAATACAGTAATACCTCTCGCAGTGGACTTTTTTTCACACTCCCACCGAATAATTTTTGCTGGAATCGAATCTCTTCATTGTAGAGGTGAGGGCGCGCGGAAATATCATGTAACCATTTTTTTGAAGATATCATTTTTTCTGATGGCACACTAATTGCTATAAATTTGTTTATTTCAAATATCAGAAAAATTCAAAGAACAAGCAAATATTGATTATTTCTTTTTATTCTGGTAGAAAAATGAAAATATGCAATACTTAATTTTTCAAATGATTTACGTATCAACTATTAAAGTTCGAAATAGAAATTTACGTAGAAGGGACTGAGCTTTCTCTAGCTCCCACCCTCTCTTAATACAACATTAGTTTTATGTTTGTAGTACGTTCCTGCTAGTTTTTCTTTTCCCAAATGTTTAACAAAATGGAACTAAATAAAAACAGTCGTTAATGATGTGACTTTATAAAATTAAAATACATAAATCTTGGAGTTAATGAACTTTGCTAGGAATAATTTTTATATGTTATATGTATGTTCTGGAAAAATTTTAAAAAAATGCCGATGAGGGTTATTAAAAAATTAGCGTTAGTATTATGATGAAATACAAATACGTAAACGAGTGAATGCTGTTATAATTGAGACTCATTCAAATCTCTAGAGAGCTAACTTTATGAGATCATTTTTTACAGTTTGACCTTACTGAAAATTTTATCATAGATTTAGTTTATATCGTACAAGAAAATCGATCGATTTTGAATTCAGACCCATAAAAGATTAATCAATCATATCCGGATTCAAAATAGTCAATACATATACTTCATTTGATCTTCTGAGAATTTGTAAGAACATAAATATCTTGATATATTAATGAATTCATTTGCAATTAAAAATTTTACGGAAATTTTATTCTTATAGTTCTTACAAATACAAAAAAAAAACACATAATAATCTTTGGATAATTTTTTAAAATGTTTTATTCTTTTTCAATCTTGATTTTATATGCAAGAGAGATACATAAGAATGGAGAGATAAAATTCCTAATAGCAGAAGACGTATGGTATGTAGAGAAACGGGGAAAAAAGAACAATATGATAAAGTACAAAAAAAAAAACAAACAAATGAAATACACACATCCACCCACCAAAACAACAAGAAAAAGAAAACAAAGAAGTGCAGACAAATGGAATAGCTGATAGAAAACAAATGGACATAAATTTTTTTTTTTGTTTTGTTTAGTGTCGTTGAGAAATAGAAAGAGAAATACAGACACAAACTGACTTTAGAAGAAAAAAAAAAAAGACAAACGAAATTTTGAATTATTCTTTTCGAAGACCACGTCGGCGAGTTTTAGTAGGTGAGGGTGGAGAATTTCTATTACTTTCATCTTCATTTGTTTCAGTAGTCTTAAATAAATAAAAAATATTAAATATATAAAAATGAAAAAAAAAAATTTTCTTACATTAACTACTTCTTCATTTTCATTTTCATCTTCATTTTCAAGTGCATCTTTACCAGTAGCATTTGTAACATTACGTTTAATTTGTTGTTCATCAATTTCAATTTCTTCTGTTTCTTCATCATCATCAGTATTTCTTGTTAATAATGGTTGTTCAGTTGAATCTGGTTCAACATCATCTGTTTTCTTTCTTGAACCATCATCTACAGGTTTTTTTGTTGATTTTCTTGACCAACAAAAAACAATAAGAATAACTATTGGTAATAATATAGCAACTAAATAAACAGCCCATAACCATGGACGATCTTTTGTTGCATTAACAATTGCATCAATAACACTTTCTGATGCTGATGATATAGCTTTTCCTTCAAGAACTGATTTTTGATACCAAAGTTGATCACCATATTGTTTAGCAATTGATTGATCAGATGTTATAAGAAAATTATCAAATACAACATTATCAACCATTGACCAAAGTTCAAGTGCAACACTACCAATTGGAGTTAATTTATATGGATGAGTTTCATCAAAATAATCAGGATTTGGAATTTTACGTGCTTCCCATTTACCCTAAAGATAGAAACAAATTTTTAAAAAAATATATTTTAATAAATTAAATTTTATATACGCGATAATTTGGATTATCAACTAATGGTGCACGCCAAACACCTTTATATTTTGGATTAGGAACCATTGGTGCTGTCCATTCACCACAACCAGGAGCATCTTTACATAATGGATTATCAATTCTTGGTGCTTCCCATGTACCATCAATATCATCATCCCTAGACACACAAAAACAAAATTTTTGAAATTTTTTTATTTTTATTTTTATTCTTACCAATCTGCTGGTTTAACAGCTTCTGGATCTGAAACCATTGGAGATTCAGTTTCAAGCCAACCATCAGGCATACTTGCTGATTTATCAGCAATTTCTTTTGGTTCAGTTTCATCCCAATCTAAAAATTATTAACATACGTTACAAAATAAAATATATAATTATCTTACCATCAGGTTTCTCAGCATCTTCATCAGGAATTCTAAAATTGAACAAAAACAAATTTCTTATATTAAAACTAGATAAAAATAATTATTTATACTTTTCTCTATCATCCCAATCATCTGGTTTTCGATCAGTTTCATCAATAATTTCTTTTGGTGGAATTATAGTTGGTTCCATATCTTCTAATAAATTACCCGAATTAATTAATTTATTATCAATATACATTTTAAAACTATTGTCAGCCGATAAAACTAAATAAAAAAAAAATTTTATAATAAAATAAAAACTTTTTTTTTCTTACCAAGTGTATATAAATGAGATTTTTTATCTGTAAAATAACTATCTAATGGTTCTGTTGGTTTTTTAGCTTGATGTTCACTATATGCGCCAGTTTTTGGATTACGATAACGAATTATAAAATGATATTTATGATCAACACCACACATATCTGGACCAAACATAATTGTATATGGTGTTTTATCTGTTACTTGTTTCTAAAAAAAACGAAAATAATTGTGTGTAATAAAAATAAATTCTTATTTACTAAATCAAGTTGTTTTCCATCATTAGAAAGTAATTTAACATAAGCACCACCACATTCTTGATTTGTTTGATATTTAACTTCATATTGAACAACAAGTGGACTTGTTGAAAAATCAAATGGTTTAAATAAATTAGCACTTATTGCATGATGTCTGGCTTTTGACTTAAAACAAAAAATAATTTTTTTTTTATAATTAATAAATAATTTACTTTTAAAATTAATGCATAATCATCAGTATAAACAGATGATTGAGGAATTTCAAAACCCCATTCACCATCATATTTAGCTAAAATTTCATCAACACCATCTTTTTTTGCTTGTGATTTAACCCAACGTGACCATTTTGATTTATCTTGAAATTGTTCTTCAAAAAAAATATTTGATGATGAAGATTTTATTAATGGTACATTGCTTTTTTCAATATTTGATGAGATTGTTTTAGGTGTATCTTCTATTGTTATTTCTTCATCAATATCATCATCATCACTTTTTATTATTGAAATATTTAATAAACAAATAAATAATATTAATATATTATAACGCATGATGATCTAAAACAATAGAAAAAAAAGAACTCTTTCTTTTTGTTTTATAGTTAATTAGAAAAGAGATGTACGCGCCAATGAAGATGAATAATGAAGGTCAAGAGAACGAGCACTACACCTTTTGTTTATCGTGCAAACTGATTGATCGGTTTTTTTTAATGGATATGAGTGGTGGTAATCAACTATTGGATAAAATGACATTTAGATAAGAAAAAATGTTATTTTAGTTTTTTTTTTTTGAAGGTTTTTTTTATAAAAAATTTTCTTTTTTATGAAGTAATTTACAAAATTTAGTTTTTTTATTAAGAAAAAATAAAAAAGAAATTTAGTTTTTTTAAATATAAAAAACATGCCATCTAGAGAATAAAGATAGATTGGTTATTGAAATACCAATAAATAATTAATGATTGTATATACTTGTATATAAAATGAATGTTTTGCATCGTTTAATTCTTGGTTGATGTTGTAGAGTTCAACCGACTCATTTTACGATTTTTTATGCAGTACTATATTAACCTTTGTTGTTCAAATGTGACATACATTTAATGGTTTATTGAGATACTTAATGAATAAATTTTAAAAAAATAGACATCACTACTTACTGTATATAATAAAAAGAATGATTAAGACTAGTCATTTGATATATTTGGTACTAATTCTTTTGAAATTTAATAGCAATTAAAACTCAATCTAAAATCATTGATTTTGTTAGTAGTTTATATTTTATAATCGATTATGGTGTGGTTTGTCCGTGGATTTAAAAAACCTGATGTAAAGTATCTAAAACAATACGAGTGTAATCTCACATAAAAAATATTCAAATGAAAAAGTAGATTATTCTATTCACAGAACTCATAAATTCATCACACATATTACCTTTTTCTCATTCAACAATTTCATCTACAATCAATATAAAAATAAGGTAAGGTACAAGATTCACGAGATCAAAATTAACCCGTGCTTCTGCCCATGTTTTTCTTCGTAATTAAAATGTGATGCCATCACTGCGACCTGTATTTACGATTTTTTTAATGTAGCTATGCGCAACTGCGAAAAGTTTTCTATTCATTAAGCCTCCAGTCTGTGGAAAATGTATATAAATCTTTCAGAAACGACAGTGTTTAACACTCGTTTGCTTTGACTTTTCTAACGTAAAGTAATTTGATAATTATATTGTGTATTATGATGAATTTTGAGTTATTAACATAGTCGGATACCTGTTTTTCTACATAAATAATCTTCGATAGAAATAATAAGCATTCGATTTACGACAAAAACCTGGTTTTGCGGTCTGTTTTTTGAAAAGAAAACATGCAAAATTTTAAAAAATTCAGTGCAGTCGATGAAGAAAAACAGCATCTAACGGATCGAACCGGTTGTTTATCATTATCCGTTACAACTCTGCCTTACTCTTAAATAAAATGGAAAATGTTTACATTTAGTGAAGTGTTACTGTTTATATGGATCTACCAGTGAAATTTTTATCAAATATATAATTCAATGTAGTCTTTCTGAGAACACTACTTTCAATTTGAAATTTCGGAAAGAAAAATCACTATTGCATTTCAAACAAATATGAGATTTAGAATCAGCACAAAAAAAGCAAATTATTTATCTGACTTTTTGGTTCTATCTTCAAAAGTATGTCACAAAATGAGTCTAGTAAAAAGCTGATTTGCATTGCAGATATCAAGTCGTTCGAAACTTGCGAAAGATTATTTGAAGATAAAGTAGAGCTGAATAAACAATAAAATTTGTTTTTTAGCTCAATTCATATTTTCACGTATCTCTAAAAGATATCAAGATCAAAATTCAATCGAAATAAATTTCAGAAACATTTTTCAATAGATGTCAGTCTTTATCAATTCAATCCATCTTGTCTGTCAAAATATTCTATTCATAATAATGGCGTCATATAGACCAATCTTAACATAAAATAATTGTTTTAATCAAGAAAATCATTATAAATATATTTAAATGACAAAAATTCATCTTTTGTATATATTTTCTAGATTATATCTCTAATTACAATGACATCAATATCATTTTTAAAATCATTTTATTATCTTCTTAAAGCTTCACATTCACGTAGTACAGTAATAATAACATTTGCAACATTATTATCTTGTATTATTATATTTACAATGGCTGGTCAAACTAATTCAATGGCTTTACAAGCATTTTGTTCTTTATGTATATTTGATTTACTTTTTATTGGTACAGCTCTTTTATCATCATGGAATATTGAAAATCGTAATACAAAAGTTCATCAAAAAATTTCATCAACAAATAATGATAATATAACATCTGTTTTTATTCCACCACAAACAATTGCAACATTTTCATATGGTACAGCTCGTTTTGAAGTTTTAGCTGTATTTACATCAACAATGCTTTCTATACTTGGAGCATTTTTTATTCTTAAAGAATCAATTGAAAAATTTCTTGAAAATGAACCAATACATACAGGATATATAATTCCAGCATCAATAATAACATTTTTAATGCATATTATTGTTATTTATTTTGTACGAAATAAATCATTTGATCATGTTATATCAGCTAGTTCATCAAGTTGGTTACAAGAACATGTTAGTGATATATTTCAAAATTTATGTCATTATATACCTGGTTTAAGTCGTCTTCTTTTACCGCGTATTAATCCATTAGCATTACTTTGTTGGTGTGGTTTAGCTATTATTTTTTCTGATTCATTTCTATTAACAATTGGTTATGGACATTTTGTTGATACATTATCATCATTACTTATGGCTTTTATGACATTTGGTACAATGGTACCAATGGCAATATATAGTGGAAAAATTTTATTACAAACAACACCAGCACCTATGATTGGACAATTAGATAAATGTTTACATGAAGCATCAAGACTTGATGGAGTTTTAGAATTTCGACATGAACATTTTTGGGCATTATCATTTGGAACACTTGTTGGATCATTACATGTTCGTTGTCGGTAAGATAAAAAAATTCTTATTTTATAAAATATAAATTAGAAAATTTTTTTTATATTTAGACGAGATGCTGATGAACAATTAGTTTTAGCACATGTATGGAATAAATTAGCTAATGTTGTTCAAATTTTAACAATACATATTTTTAAAGATGATTGGCTTCGTTTACAAACTCATACATTTATACAATCTCAAACCGGTAATCATAATCCATCTAATATTCCATTATCATCAACATATAATGGTTTTGTTGTTGTTACATAGGATTATAAATCAAACAAACAAGTTTAACTATTTTGTTTTATTAAAAAAAAAAATAAATCTATTCGAATGTTATTATTTATTTAAAAGAAAAAAAAACAACAAAGTAATCTAAAAGAAATTTTCAGATTTTTTTTTCAGACACATTTAATATATTAAAATTTTTTGTTTGTTTAAAAAAGCTTATCAAAATGCAGTATATAACCGAGTCCTTTTTTTTTAATTAAACTTTTCTATTTATTATATATATATATATGGGTACTTGAATAATTAAACATTCATTTTTTTGAGAGCTTTTTTTCAAATCATTAAATGTATAAGTCTTTTTTATACTTGAAAAAAAAGTAAGTATTTTAGAACATGCCCTGCATTTTGACATGCTCTTTCAAATAAACTGAATTAAATATATAGAATAAGTCTTGATAGTGAAAGTTTAGATATCAGTTGATCTACTTTTTATTGTAATCAAACATCATAGAATCGTTCTAAAAATTCTCTTATAGTCTTTCAATATTGGTGAATTAACTTTCATTCTTTTAATTCGATGAAATAAGAAAGTAGAATGAACGATTTTCTGCATATATTTGTCCACATTACTTATACAATATAAATTATGTCTCTTTTCATGATTATTAGTACTTAACACAGTTGTAATGATAATTAAAATATGTGGAACGAGCACAATATATATATACTATGTCGTGTGACAGATGCTAGTAGTAGTACTACAGTAGTGTGAAGGATATTTTCTTTTTCTATGATATGAGACTATTTTTTAAAAAAATGTTCAATTTTTTTTCTGAAAAAAAAAGAACATAAAAATCAAGTTAAGCACGAAAGCCAAGAAATTAATATCGTTATTGTTTTTATCCAATAGATGTCGTTATTTGTTTTTTTTTTATTCTGAGCGATTCGTTGCTTAAAAACCAATATACATTAATAAAAAGATTGTGTCTTTTTTTTTTCTTTCTTGTTCTTTTTTTTTTAATGATTATAATAATGTTTATTTTGTTAGTTTATTATTTAGAACTAAATACTTTTACATCTTTACATATATATATATATTTCGAATATTAATCAATATAAATTCATACATTTTGAATTAAAACTAAAATCAAAATAATATAGAATAATTTTGTTCGATTGACATTCTATTCGATTAACTTTTAATTTAATATTCTTGCACATTTGACTGTTCTTATCGTCATATATAATTTACTATAGATCTGTATTCAAGAGCATAAGAGAATTTTTTTTTCTATTTTTAATGCCAAGTAGATTACTCGCTTTCTTTATTTCTGTTTTCCGTTTTTTCTTTTTTCTTCGTTGCAATAGTTTCCGAAGGCTGTAAACGAGAAAGATAGACAGAAAGAATAGAACAAGGTTATAGGCGTGCATCAAAATCCGTTGGATAAACAAGTAGGTCTAATGTCGCTGACGGCATCATCATTGTGCTTTTATTATTATTGTTGTTGCTTGTCTAAATATCTTATATTTCTATCTATAATCCATATATATCATGATAACGATATTCTTTAAAATTGAAATGAGTTGTCGATAGTAACTGTCAGTTAAACTATTCATAAAAAAAAGAATCTATCAAATACTTCTTTCCTTTCTCTTCTTATCTTTCGTTTTTTTTCTTCTCCAGATAAACGTACACTTTAATACACCCTTGACATTCGGATTAATCAAAGTAAAGTAATACTACATAATAATAAGCAAAAACAAAAAGAAAAAAGGAAAAAAAAATAATCGATAATCATTGTATTCTTTTTTAGATTTTTTTATCTCGCGAAAGAAAAAAAAAAGAATGTCTTAAAATAAGAAGAAAAAAAAACTAAAAATGTATGCCTATGTAGAATTATCGAATACAGCTCGAACTGATTCAATAATTCAATCATTATCATGGATGAGTTATATTTCAAGTATACCTTCATCATTAAATGAAACTAATGATGATGATGATGATGATGGAGATAATAATAATCAATCAATATTATCATCATCATTAAATTTTCATGAAGGATGGTTAGCAACAGGTAATACAAATCATATTGTTAGTGTAACATATACATCAATAAAATCTGATGAAAATTTAATAACACCTGATCGTACAAATTTTAATTTACGTGCACATCGTACTGAAGTTCGTCTTGTTTCATGGAATATTCCATATCAAAAATTAGCAACTGTTGATGAAAAAGGTGTTATTTTTGTTTGGGTTAAACATGATAATCGATGGTCATTAGAATTAATTAATGATCGAAATCATCCTGTTATTGATATGTCATGGTCACATGATGGACGTATGACTGTTATTTGTTATGAAGATGGTTTTATACTTGCTGGTTCTGTAACAGGACAACGATATTGGTCAACAGTTTTAAATGTTCCACAAGCAAAAATTTCTGCTGTTACATGGATGCCTGATGTTTCACAGTATAAAAAAAAATATAAATCAATTGAAATTGAGTTTATTTTTTTGTTTTAGTGTTATTCTTGGTACAACAGCAGGACAATTAATTGTAATGGATCATCATGGAAATACAACGGAAGTATTGTCTTTATCAACACAATCGATTAAACAATTACTCTATTCATGTAGTAAATTCTATCCAGAAGCACCAAATACTAGTAATTTAATTATTTCTTCTTCTTTTTTTATTTATTATTTTGTTTTTAGATGCAATAAAATTTGTTAATGATGATTATATTCTTGCATGTAGTCTTGAAAATGGACAAATATTTTTTCTTAATAATTATCAAGATTCATCACCAATTATCGTTGATACAGAACTTCAGAGTACATTTGAAAAAGAATAAAGTAAAAAAGTTTATATAATTTTTTTTTTATAGATATTAAAATGGATTGGTCATCACCAGGTGAAATACTTGCTGTTGGTGGTCATAAATATTTAAATGATAGTACTTATATAAATCAAATTATATTTTATACTCGTCGAGGAGAATTTTTACATCGTGTTCATATTCCACAAACGGTTAGTAAAACAAAAAAAAAACGAATTCAAAATTTATTAATCAAATTAAGATATTACTAAAACAAAAAATATAAAAATTTCATACTATGCATTATCCCTTAGGGGGTAGTATCTATATGACTAGACGAAGAATTTTGTTAACTCACAATTGATTTAGTATATAATAGTGTTGATTGCAAATCTGTTGTTGTCTGCTTTTAATATAGAATATATAAAATGCACTAAAATCTAATTATGCATAAGATAAAAATAACTTGATATGCGTAAATTAATAAATATAGTATTAAAGTGAAAACTTATGCTTTCGATTTAAATTTCATATAATATCTTAATAAGATTTAATCATTTTTTTTCTTTTCTAGACTCAACCATTATCAGCTTTATGTTGGGCACATGGCAATGGTAACTATAAAAGTTTTTGTGTTTATCTAAATTATTTTTTTTATTTAGAAATCGTTTTTGTTGCATGTGGTTCAATTGTTTATACAATTTGGATAATTCATAAACCATTACCGTCCATGTTAACATTATGTCAGATGAAAATAAAACAATATTTATTAAATAATTCTTTAGAAAATTTTAATAAACTTTTATTACCAAATAATTTAAAAGAAAATCTTTTAAAATATTATCGTTCAACAATAAAAGGTTTTTTACCAGATGAAAATAATTTACGTTCATTTGTATGTAATCCATTAAAATCTCATCTTCGTTTACAATGTACAATGAAACGTATTGATAATGAAAAAGAAAATTTATCATCAACAAATCAAATATCAGGATCAATTTATATTTTATATTTAGAATATCTTGGTGGTCTTATACCATTATTAACAGCTAAACGTATATCAAAAATATGTCCTGATTTTATTATATTTGATCCACAAATAAAAACAAATGATTCATTATTACCATCATCATTAATAAAAATAAATTCACCAGAATTATTAAGAAAAGCTAATTGTTTATCATTACGATCACGTTCAAATACATTTTATAATATATCAAATATTCACCAAACAAAAATATTAAATAATAATAATAATAATCGTTCAAGTTTAATTGGTAATAGAAATTCTATATATGTTGCAGAAACAGATGTTAATCATAGTAATGAAAATTCTATAACAACAAAAAATACATCGGATACAAGTTCAAATAATGATACTGATGATGATGATAATGAAAATCTTAATGATTTACATGAAAAACAAACAAAAAAAAAATTTATATTAAAATATGTAAGAATTTTATTTAAAAAAAAAAAATTTTTTTTCATAGAATTTTTTTTCTTTTTAGACAAATAAATTATGTACAATAGCAGCTAATATATGGGGTACAAGATTTAAATTCTATGGTCATTCAAATCAATTACCTGAAATTTTAGGTAGTGTTACATATAAAACATCATTTTTACATTTACAACCGCGTCAAATGACTGTAACAGTAGCTAATAATTATAATATTCGTAAACAAAAACAACAAATTAATAATAATAAAAAACTACGAAATTCTTCTATTCATAAAAAAAAAAAATTAAAATCTAAAAAACTCAATGAAATAAAAACTGATGATATGATTATTTCATCTGCTATACCTATTGCTCCAATGTCTCCACAATTACATCTTACACAACAACAATCATCTTCATCATTTATAAATGAATCACGACATTTATCACAAATAAAACTTAAACATATATCACCTAATTTATCTCATCGTTTACAACGTAAATCTATTGCAGCAACAACTGTTATTCATCATCAATGTCCAATAAATATTGATTCATCAATGACAAATTCATTTTCAACATCACCAATTAATTTAAGTCGTTCAACATCATCAGCAGCTTCAATAGCAAATTTTATTCGTCCAATATCTCCACCTTGTATTCAAGTTAAAGAACCATTATCACCAAAATTTTCTCGAACATCTTCAACAACTATAACAAATTGTCAAATACATCATTATCATTCACCATCAATTGTAAATAATATTAATTCAGCTACAGCTAGTGTTACAACAACATTATTAAATAATGATAATTCAAATGTTCCTGAAAGTTGTTTTGAACCTGAAGCATATAGAAATTTATATCCATTAAATAGTAATCAACAAAAAAAATTAAGTTTAAGTGATCCAACATTAAATCAAACAACAAAACTTTCACATCATTCACCACAACAACATATAACATTAAATTCAACAACAACTGATGAATATTTTTCTGCTTCATCTTTACAACAACAACGAATACCAAAGAAAGATGAACATATTCAAACTGATGATGATGATGATGATGACGATATTGATGAAATTGAAAATCTTAGTTCATATGAAGAAACATTATCAAAAGAAAAGATAACAATAACTAATGATTCTCGAAAAGTAGGTTATACTGAAACGAAATAATTCAACTGTTGAAAGTAACTTTTATTATTTCCTTATTCTTTTAGAAATATTCAAGTCCACGACATCGTATGATGACATGTACTAGTGGAATGAATGATTCTTTAACAAAACTACCAACTTCATCAGATGATAATCAAACAGATAATACAAATGATACATCATTCTATGTTATGCAAAATCGTCCACCGTAAGATTTGAAATAATTTTTAAAAAAAATTTCTATTTGATTATTTAAGATTATGGAATGAACAATCTCAAGTATATCAATTAGATTTTGGTGGTCGTGTAACACTTGAATCAGCAAAAAATTTTCAAATTGAATTTAAAGGGAAACAAGTAAGAAAAATTCTAATATATATATATATATATATATATCTATATATTTTATTTTTCTTCTAAGGTTATCCAATTTGGTCGAATAGAAAATAATTGTTATACACTAGATTTTGAATGGCCATTTTCACCTTTACAAGCTTTTGCCATTGCTCTTGCCAATATAACTCAACGTCTTAAATAAGATTAATCTATCTGTGGTTCTTTTTTTTTTGCTTCATTTTTTTTTAAAAATTATCAGTATTGTACAAAGATTTTGTTTTTTTTCTTCTCATCGGCAAATGAACAGAATCCCTACATTTCACTTGTTTTCTTCTGTTTCTTTTTTTGTCTGTTTTCGTCCGTATTTTGCCAGTATATACATAAATATTTGTGTATTGAAATATATCACTATGGCAAACAGTATCGACATGATTTGAAAATATAAAATAACAGGAAATATTCGTCATATTATACTATTTAAATATATTTATTTATATAAAATATCAAGCATTTTTATTGTAGATTCCTTTTATTAAGAGTGAAAAAAAAAAAATCTTTTTATTGTTTAATAAACACTATATATAAATTATTGGAAAAATTTTTTATAATTATATATTAAATTATTTCGAGATGATATATGATATTATTAGCTAATAATTTTCGACCTTCATATTATGCATCTGGTATCATTAGATTTGAATCTCATTAGAAGTGACAAGGTCATTTTGTTCGAAGACAATTAACCATCTGGATATTTGACATTTTATCTATCTGATATCGATAAATAGAATGTAAATAATTATTCAGATGATTTAATTATCTTTATAAAATACATTTTTTAATCCTTGAATTTTCTTAAAATAAATTATTTTTATTTCTCTAGATTAAAGAAATATGGAAGAAGAACAAAAAAAATCTATTAATGATGCATCAAGTACTTCCTCACAATCAACAGAACAGAATGATTCCCAAGTATCATCAACTGAATTATCTCATTCACCAAAAAAACAAAAAAAAACTGATGACATTCCTTCGATTTCAACATCATCATATGATACTTCTGTCAAAATGAATAATAATCAAATAGAAACTAAATCAATTCAACAACATTATCAAGATACATTAATTAATGAAAAAAAAACTAATAATATTTATTGTAGTTTTTCAACAAATAATAAAAAATCAATAAAAACTGAATCAAAAGAATTAAAACCAATTCAACAAATTCTTAATCAATCTTCAACAATATTAAATGATTTCGATGATGATGAAGAAGAAGATGAAAAACAAAAAAAAATAGCTGCTGCTAAAAAATTACTTTTTCCCGATCCACTTGCAACATCATTTTCAGAAGTTGCTAATACATTACGTGATGAACGTCGACAAGAATTTTGTCCAATTTATAAAGATGAAACACCTGAACAAATAGCTTTACGACAAGAAAAACAAAAACCTATTGGTAGTCTTCTTGCAAAACGTATACGTTGGGATGATTTAAAACGAAAACGAGATGAAGAAGAAAAAAAAGCACAAACGCAATTTCGTTATGGTCCATATGGACCAATATATAATAATCAACAATCATTTGCAAATCCATATGAACAATATTATGCAACAATACAAAATCAATATGAACAAGTAGAAATTGTTTTTTTTATAAATTTTCATTGAAATATTATTTCTTATCTTGTTTTTTAAGATGGTAAAAATGACTCGTGCTCAACAAGAACATAGTGGATTTTGGCCAGAATATCATCAACAATCATCACTTCAAAATAATGATCAAATAACACAAAATTCAATGCAATCACAAATACAACCTTATACATATCCATATGGAAATATGTATTCAAATAATATAACAGAAGTGAATACAAATAATCCATCATCATCATCATATGTATCTACTGATTATAATTCATATTTAAATAATATTGTACAACCACCACCTCCACCACCTGATGAACCTTATCCATATTAAAAAAAAATTGTTTTTTTGTTCAATGTTTTTCTATTTGCATACACAAGAAAAAAAACAAAAAAAATTATTGTTTTTTTTTTTTGAATATAAAAATAGTTGTTTATCACTTGTTATAGATTATTAAATATCGAGATATAATCAACTATGAAAAATTAACCAATCGATTTCTCTTTTCTTTTCAATTAATCTTGAATAATAATGTTTTACTAAGGTAACTTTTGAGCTATCCCTGTATTTAAAGTTCTAATCACTTCATATATCCACTAATAGGCATAACGCATCACCTAAATGTTCGAAGTCGATATCTCAAGAGATTATTATTGTCATACTGTAGAGTATAATCAGAAGCATATGGAAATATTTTTTGTTCTGTTAACAGATGCTCTATCATGGACTATCTAATGCACGTATCTTTGTATAATAATTTTGCCTAATATGATAATATTTTTTTAACTTTTCTCTATATTTTTCATATATGCCAAAGAACATGTTTAAATAGTAATTAAATATTTAAAAATCATTGTAAGTTATGAGTAGTAAATTTTCTTTCTTGATTATTAAAAAATTATTATTAATATATAGCCGACTAGTCTAAATTGATGGTATTTAATTATAATTAAACTGAGAGGTAATGTATGTAAGTTCTAATGTTTTCACAATACGACCTGATAGTCAACAATTACTAGGTAATGAAATCATCTATCAACAATCTCGAATCATGCCATGCATGTAAAAGAATTCACTATCTTTCCTTCCTAACTAACAATAATAGCTAGAGAATCTTAATCTTAATTCTGTAAGTTATTACATATGAAATAACATTGGTAAAAATTCATGACACTTTAATCCATTCGGAGCGATGGGTCCCACTATAGGACAGCGCAAAAACTCATTTATCGTAGAAAAAATTGAATATCTCTGCCATACTTTGACCAAAGGGGTTGATTATTTTACCGCTGATAAAAGAATATTCATAACTCATATTGATAAGGGAACCGCTGATAAAAGTTGTTTTGAAGTACTACGGTTGCTACAAATAAAGAAATGAAACCTTTACCGAATTATGAAGAAATAATATTCATATCACCGCGAGGAGTTAAACACATGCATGAAACAACTTTTTTTTAAACACCAAACTATAGAGCACGCTTTGCTCTATTCTGTAACATATTTACTTTTGAACGAAGTGCTCTGCAGGAACAAAGAGAGAGAATGTACGAACTCACCGTACATTATAAACTACCTGTTATATACACATTGTTGAATACATTCGTAAAAACTGATTATTTTTGTATTAAAGTGAAGATTAAATACAACATTTAAAAGCGTTGATTGTCAGTACTGAGATAAGAATACATTGTTCTCAACTTTTTCGTTATTTCATTACGTCATCTATTTTTGCTTTAGTTTTTCGAATAACTCAATCAAACGAAATGATATTTTCAGAGGTTATTGGATAACCTGAGATGTATCTTTCAACGAAAAAAAAGAAGCATTGTACTCTACAAGGTAATAAAAAACACATGATCAAGGTTATAATTTACGACGTGCTTTATCTCATTCACATTTTTGTATATGATCAGTATCAAGCATATTTTGTGTATAATGATAAGAACAGTTAATAGATAGAGATGTACAATACAAGTATTCCACACAGATTAAGATTCCTCATTAATTTAATAGATCTATAATGGATTCTAAAATACAATACATAATTGATAATTAAAAATTTATCTAATTAAACTGTATTTTCGTGTTTTTTTAGATTTTATTATATTAGTCACACCTTATCAAACCCACTTTCTTTGTCATTGTTTAATTTGTTTTCATTCTATTCTTTATACATGTGATTTATTTGTTATCTATTTAATATCATTGATAAATATAATCGAATCATTTTGTCTTCCTAGGTATTTTTTATTATGGATTTATCGTCTCCATTGGCTCGTATTGATATACACACCCATATATTACCATGTGAATTAAGTGTAAATGCTCGAAAATATCTTGAATTACGGCAACATGCTGATGGTGATCCTTGTTTAGATATGTTCATAGATGGAAAATTTTTTCGAACTGTTGAACCAAATTGTTTTGATATAAATGTTCGTCTTAATGAAATGGATAAAAATAATATATCTATGCAAGTACTTTCAACAGTTCCAGTTTTATTTAATTATTCATGTGAAAATTATCAAAATGTTCTTGAACTTTCTCGTGAATTAAATGATCATATATCATCAATATGTCGACAATATCCAACACGTTTTATTGGTCTTGGTACAGTTCCATTACAAGCACCTGATTTAGCTATTAATGAACTTCATCGATGTGTAAATGAATTAGGTTTAAAAGGTTTACAAATTGGTACACATGTTAATGAATGGAATTTAGATAATGAAGAACTTGATAAATTTTGGTGTGAAGTAGAAAAATTAGATGCTTGTATATTTATTCATCCATGGGATATGCCAACAGGAAAACGTTTTAATAATTATTGGATGCCATGGTTATGTGGGTAAGAGAGAGATGATTTATTTTTGTTAATAAATAGAATATTAATAGAATGCCTTTTGAAACAACATCAGCTATATGTTCAATTTTAATGGGTGGTGTTTTAGAAAAATATCCAAAACTTCGATTAGCATTTGCTCATGGTAATTAATTGAATAAAACAAAAAAAATTTTGTTTTTTTTTGTGTAGGAGGTGGTTCATTTCCTTTTACTATTGGCCGCATTGATCATGGACATGAATGTCGACCAGATTTATGTGCATATAAAAATCTTCAAAAACCATCATCCTATATAGGACGATTTTATGTTGATTCACTTGTTCATGATTCTCGTGCATTAAAATATCTTGTTGAAATAATGGATGAAAATTATATTATGCTTGGATCGGATTGTCCATTTCCTCTTGGTGAAGATAAACCTGGTGAATTAATAATGAAAACTTTTGATAATGATTTAGATAAATGTAAGAAGTTATTAAACAGTAATGCACGACATTTTTTTAAAATTTAATATGAACTTTTTATCAGTAAAAAACAAGCATTAGTTAGTATGCTATATAATCTTTTATTTTTTAAATAATAAGAGTTATAATTATTAATCAATAGAAATAAAACAAAAAGAAATATTTTTAGCAAACGCTTAATAATCATAAGATTTTTTCATTACTCGATCAGCCTGCTTTTTAAGTAAATTTATAAAAATGAAATTTCAGCCGCATTTTGGAATAACTTGAGCAAAAAATTATTGGAAAAATCGATGAAGACACATTTGATGCCATTGCATATGCATTTCTTTCATATATGATAGAAGCCTCTCGTACAGTATACATTGTTATCATCCATGGTTTCTCTCACACGCAGTAGAGTGAAAGAAAAACATACCAATACTAAAGATCGACGTGATAAATATATTTTGTCAAAAATCAAATTTTGACCACACAAAAATGTCCTTCTTTGTTTCTGATAAATCAACTTTTTCTACCTTCGTATATTATGATCTCATTCATCATCAAATAAATAAGAAAAATTATTGTCAAAATTATGATAAATATAATATAGATCAACTCATGATTTAATTTTAGAATAAAAGATCAAATCGAAAAAGTCTTCTAAATAACATCTCATTGTTAAAATTGATCTATAATACTATAAATGGTCTTCTATTCTTTAAGCAGTTTTATAATAAAATCACTTAGTAATCTCAAAAACTTCATATTTGAAATAAGACACTAAGATATGACAATCAACCAATGGTCAGATATCAAGTGTTAACCGGATAAATATTTTCGAAGTCACAACGTAAACGGAAAAATGTCATCGATGAACTTTTGAATGACTTATCATTAAATGTTACTTGTCTATAATTGTACTATTTTAAAAGTATCAATTTTAATATTATAATAGAATTCGAAATTTCATTTGTTTATTAATTCCTCTAATATCATAAAGGTATAAAAACAAGAGAGTGAATTTTATTTACAGTTATAAGTATTTTCAACGGATAGTAGTGACACATCAAAAAAGATATTAAAAACAACTTTTGATTGGTTAAAACTGGCTATTCCATAGATCATCATCACCCTCACCTACCTACCTATCTTTTCTAACAAATCGATTTTGTTTTAACTATTTTTTAGTATATTGATTATCAAAATTAACATAGAAAAACATGGTTAAAAAAGTAAATAAAACTAAAAAACGTCGTACATTTGCTGCTGATAAACATAATACAAAAACTCGTATTGATACAATAAATAAAATCAATCCATTTGAACTTCATATTAATCGTTTAAAACATGATGTACTTGGTAAAAAACGTAATTATGAAAAAGGTGGACAACCACTTAAATCTCGATCACGAGGAATCGAAAAAGTAAAAATATTTTGTTATTTTTATTTATTTTTCATTTTATGTTTTTATTTTAATAGAGAAAACGTACATTATTAAAAGAATTAAATTCCGTATTTAAAAAAAATACTTTTATTGATCATCGTCTTGGTGAAAATGATCCAACATTAACAAATGATGAAAAATTAATGCAACGTTTAATTGCTGAACGAACTGTTCGTAATTAATTTTTTTTGTTTTTTTTTTTTTTTATAATAAATTTTCTATTCTTATAGAAAACTCGTCTAGGAAAAGAAAGTCGTTATAATTTAAATGATGAAGAAGATTTAACACATTATGGTCAATCATTATCAAAATTTGATGAACTTAATCAAAAACCAATTATTGATGATTATGATGATGATGATTTAAATAAAGGACGTTTAAATTCTGAACATTTTTTTGGTGGTTTTAATTCATTAAATAATCAAAATAAACCACAAACAAAAAAAGAATGGATTGAAGATATGATTAAAACAACAAAATTAGATAAATATGAACGACAACGTGAAAATGAAAAAATTTTTGATATGACAGAAACACTTGATGAACAATGGAAAGCATTAAGTTCATTAATTGGTATTAAAGAAAAAAAATCTAAAGATATTAAAGAAACATATGATGATTATGATAAACTTGTTAATTCATTAAAATTTGAAGCTAAAACAACAGTTTGTTATTCATTTATTTATATTAAAAAATTCATTTTTTTTGTTTTTTAGGGTGTACCAGTTAAAACTATTGAAGAAAGAGAAAAAGAAAAAGCTGAACGATTAAAAACATTACAAGTAAATAAATATATATAAAGGGTGTCCCAGAAATACTAAAAATGATTTTAAAATATACTAGTTTTCCAGATCATCTTCAAATTGTGCAACATTTTTAGAGCTTTTCATGGTGTATACTTTAAAAAAAGTTCGAGATTTTAACATGTATCTAAGTCAAGGTATAAACATTTTGCCAGACCCGAAATACAAAAAATTGAAATACATGTCCAATAATATGCTAAAGGTTCAAAGACTTTGATTTTGTTAGATGCGAAAACGATACATTTTAAAATCGTTTCAGTCACTCTTTATATATAGATTTAAAATAAAATTTTATATTTTATATATAAGGTTCAAGAAAATGAACGTATGGAACAGCCAACATTAAAATCAATATTATTAAAAAATAGACCACAAACACATGTTTCTGTAGAAGAATTAGATGAAAGGTTTGAAAGATTTATTTTTATTAATAAGAAATTTAAACTGTTATTATTTGTATAGTTATTATATCATGGATGGTTCGAAAAAACGTGTTACATTCGATGATCATGATGATGATGAGACTGTTCAGAATGGAACAACATCAGTGACTGAAACAGAAGGTGCAGTAGAAAATGAACAGGTGTCAACAACAAATGATAATGAAGATGAAGAAGAAGAAGAAGAAGAAATGGTAAATTTTATAACTTTACCTGTTTGTTAAAAGACAAAATTTTCTTATATATATTTTAGACAAATGGTGATTTAATTGCAGAATTTGAAGAAAGTATGTTATTCTGATATTTAAACTTGAGCTATTTATTATTAACTTTTCTCTATTTCGTATAAAAATCATTCTATCAAAATAAATAGCAATTATTATATTTTAAAAATTTTCATTATAGTTCCATCCGATCTTGAAAAACTTGAAAAACGTTTAGAAGATGATAAAAATACATTGAATGTAGTATGGAAACGAATTAATGATAAACGATTACCACCTATACCAAAATCAGTTTTAAGTGTAAGTAAAGAAAAAAAAATTTCTTTTTTTTTGTTATATAAAAAACAAAAATTATTCTTATAAATTAAGAATTATTTTGATGTATTACTTGATTATTATGAATCAATAACATCAAAAAATGAAATATTATTAAATCAAATCGGTAAAAATCTTCTTCAACTTTTACAATTAATTAATAATGAACAAATAAAATTAAATATACTTAATCGATTAAAACAATATCATAATATATTATATGAACAAATTGAAAATGAAAAATATTGTCAAATAGATTTATCATTCGTATATTTTATTCTTTTATTATATTTTTTTGTTAATAAAATTTTGATTTTATATTAGATTTTATTCTTAAAATTAATTGCTCATCTTTATCCAACATCAGATTTTCGTCATCCAATAACAACACCTGCATTAACATTACTTGTTCAAGCAATTAATCATGTATATATTTCATTTTGAAAATAATTCGAAAAATCTTTCTTTTTAGACTTCTATCAATTCTCTTTCATCATGTCGTCAAGCTTTACTATTAATCGAACTTACTAAACAAGTAATATAATTTTTTTTTAATATTTTATTATTAAATCAAAAAAATTATTTTCTAGTGGATATCAAAAACTCATCGTTATGTACCTGAAGTAATTGTTTTACTAATTAAATTAATTCAACTTGCATGTTCAGTTGAAAAATCACAATATTTTATATTATGTTCATCGAAACAAATTAGTAATAATCAATTACTTGTTCTGAATAAAAATATTGATTTGTAAGAAAAAAAAATATTTCATAGATTATTAATCATAAATATATTGTTTAGAACAAAATTAACTAAATTAAATTTTTTTAATGAAAATAATCTTGATGATGATAATGATGAACACCGGTAAGAAGAAAGTTTTAATTATATGTTCGGAATAGTTACTATGAATTTTTATATAAAATTCGATATATTAAATAAACATACAGTGTGACCTACGGCGTCCATTATAATGCTATCGATTCCTCGATCGTTATGTTCAGTTATTCAGGTTTTAATGTTTTTTTGACCTGCGGACAAACACACCGTCAATTTTCGAATTTAGGCGCTGACTTACAGACAAAAGGAATAGATTGTTAAAAGTTTTTCTTTTGAAAAGCCTAAGGCATAATCGTGTTTAATCAGCTGAATTATGCTTGAAATAATCAATTAGATATCAAGCATATAGTGTAATCAGGATGAATGTATATGAGTTGGTTTCCATTGGAAAATTTATAACAATAATCAGATTATGAATATAAATCGATGATAAAGAATTGCAAACCAATCACAATTTCGCATAATACAATCTTTTTGAATTTGTTTATTTTCTTTTAAAGAGCCATAATTCTTCAAACATGTCTGAATCATTTGAATGATTTTCTTAATATCTATCAATCACTATCGGCTATTATAGAAATTACTCAACCATTTAAATCTCTCCTTGTGATTATTGCTGATACAACTAAATGCAAACAAATATCAGTAAGAAAATACTTTTATTTTGTTCTTCTCAAAAATCATTTTTTAGTCTCAATGTCGAGAAATATTAACATTAATTGATACAATTGAAACAAAATGTCTTACTGATCGTAAATATCTTGAACAAGGAAAAGAACAAACAAAAATTTTACGATTATTTCAACCTCATTTTGGACCTGTGTATGTTGAAAATTTCTTATCTCTAATTTTTATTTTTCTTTATAAAAATAGATATGAAGGTAAAAAGAATACTCGTCAACCAAAAGAATATACTGAACGTCTTCGTCTTCGTAAAAAATATAAACGTGAATTTAAATCAACTACTCGTGCACTTGTACTTGATAATCAATTTATTGCACGAGAAGAACTTAAACAACAAATGGAAAAGTATGAATGATTTTTGTTTTATTTTATTAATTAAATAAAATTTGTATATTTATAGAGATACTCAACGAAAACGCAAAGTCAAAGATATTCACGCACAATTATCAATGCAAGAAGGAGAATATCGAAAATTACAAAAAACCAAATAATAATAATCATTATTATTATTATTACTATTTGTTTTGTTTTTCTGCAAAATAGAAAAAAAAAAAATAACAGAATTAACATCTGTTTGTTTTGTTAAGTTTTTGTTCTTGATTTTATAGATGACAGATACTGATCGTTCTCAACCATTAAATGTACCGCGTGGTGCTCGTTCATCACGATATCGTACACACAGTTCAGGTAGTTTATCATCTTCATTTGGTTCACCATCAGGTTTAACAAATCTAAATAATAATAATGGCGGAACATCATCAGTACATAGTAAAAAAACAGCTACTGGTTCAAGTGG
>JAJEKB010000869.1:0-30253 GCA_022393335.1 Macrotrachela quadricornifera
CAATATTGTTCAAGTAATTTATCAAGTGTTAAAGTATTTTCAATAGGAGTACTATCATTAATATTAATAAACCATTGAAATTCTTGTTCAATATATGTTGAATTTTGTTGTTCAATTTTCATTCGTGTATTAATAAATTTTGATAAATGATTTATTGTTGCATTCAATGGTGTTAAAATTTTTCTTACTGTATATAAATTATGATTATTTAATGGTTTAAGTTGTAATTCAATATCATTTATTGTTGGTGTTGAACCAGCTGATGATGATGATTCTGAAATACGTTTTTTTTTCTTTTCTTTTACTTGTTGTTGTTGTTCATCATCAGATGATAAACTTGTTCGTATAGGTTTTTTTGAATATTTATTTCGATTATTTATTAATAAATCATCATTATCATTACGTATTGGAAATAATTTTGATATTAATGCATCAATATTTTGATCACGGCGTAAACAACGTTTTGATATTAATTTTTTTCGACATGTTGGACATTCTTTATTTCCACTACGTAATGCTGTTTCAATACAATCACAACAAAAACGATGTAAACATTCTTTTGTTGTACGTGTATTACGTAATAGATCAAGACATATAGGACATGTTAATTCACTTTGTAAAGATTTTGGACTTATAAGTAATTCTTCATCATGTAATAATTCATGTGGTTTACGTTGTTGTTCATATGGTGTTAAATCCCATGTTAAACCGGTTTTAAAACCAGAATTATTTGCTGTATCTGACGAATTCATTTGTGATGAACTTGAAACGTTTGTACTTGTTGAACGACTAGAATTAAACTAAAAGAATTAGAATTCTTTTTTTTTCTTCAACAAAAAATTATATATAAATAAGAAAAATTACATCATTAAATAGATTGTTTATCAACAAATAGAATACATGGATAAATCTGTCTTGTGAATAAATATCTAAAATAAAATATTTTATAGAGTTTATTTCTGTTTAATACATATAATATTTTGAACCTTATTGACGATGATTTTATGGTAAGACAACAAGAAAATAAATAGTGAATAGATGTATATTAAGAACGAAAAAAAAAAAATAAGCAGATGACGAAGACTATGCCACCATAAACCAATCATATATGATGGACTATGGTATTATTAATTATTATTAGTTATTTTAATTCATACTAAAATAGTATTAAAAAATTGAAAAAAGTTTTTAGTTGAATATTTTTTTGAAAATTTAAATTTTATTACAGTAGGTTCGATTATTAGCGCCATCTATGAATAAATTTGACTTTTTTTTTAATAAGCCTAATAAATGAAAGAATTTATTTAATTTTATTGATTCTCTTAATATGAATTTTAATATTTTCATGGATAAAATTATCAATTGAGTTAGTCTTTAGTTTTTTTTATTTAATGCAAAATTATAATGTGAAGAAGGCCAGATGTTTTGACTAAATTACAGTTTACTCATTATCAAGTGACTTCAAATTTTACCAAAAAAAGAAAGGTGCAATTTCATATATTTTAAATTCGTCATCAAGATTATAATAGCGAGTTTAATAGAAAATGTATGACAAGCATGATTGAAAAATTGATGAAAATATTTCAATTATTTGCTATTTGTGACGAATTTTAAGATGGGTTTACTAAAGAACAATCAGAACGATAAGTTGAAAGAAAACCTGATGCAGGTCAAAATATTCGATCAGTATATCTAATTGCTGAAAATCAATAATTGTTCGATAAAGTGAACATTTTAACAATACAAATATTATTCGCCTTATGCAAATTCGTTTTCCAGGGAAAATTCTAACTACTGGAGATTTTATTCAACATCTTTTCGGATGCAACCGTCAGTTAAGTATTATATTCGGAGTCAGAAGATTTTAATATTGATACGACACGAACAGTTTATCTTTAAAATATTGTATTATGCACATGGTATTGTTTAGCAACAATTGTCTTCAATAGTGGAAGTGAGAATCGAATCCGAAAAGCATCAGAATATGCTCGACAAAATCGTACATCAATAATTCAAAATGTAGATAGAAAGGAAAAGATATATGTTCTCTTGTACGTAATAGTAATTATATTTGTCGAAGTGAAGTTTTTCACTTCGCTTCAAAATCTATTAGATATGATATGTATTGGTCATAGAAATTTTTATATTATATTAAAATAATGATTCTTTTTAAAATATTTAATGAAATATTTTATTGTAAAATATATACTCTATGAAAGTGTATTATTAAAAAATGGTATAATATTTTTCATAATAAAATCTCGATTAGGTGCATGTGTAACATCTTGATGACGTACATGTGATGTAAATGTATATAATTTTCCTTGTTCCCATAATGTTCTTAATCCAATAAGATCTTCTTTAAATTGTCTTGAATTATTCCATGTTTCAATTTCAAGTGAATTTGGTTGATAACCCATAAATAAACCTGATTGTCTTGGCATAATAATTTCATCAATATCAGAATAAGTCATAACAAATGCATTTAATTTAAGCATATTTGCACGATATACTTGATTTGGTACTCCACGTTCATTATTTATATCTGGAAGAAAATGACAATCTGATATATATCTAGATAATTGATCAGGATCTCGCCAATAATTCGCTACACTAACAGCATCTTGTACTGGATTTTCATATGCATATTTTGTAATTATTTCACGAAGTTCTACAGGAAGTTGTAATAGATATGGTACACCAAAAGTTCCTTGATGAATACCACTTAATGTTATTAAATTATAAGCTGGTAATGAACATCTTTCAAGTGCACCACGTACAATAATACTACCTTGAGAATATCCAAGCATATTAAAACCTTGACGAAGATTTATATCAGCAAGAACAGTTTGACAAAAATGTTCAACTTGTATATCTAATGGCATTAAAAATGAATCGTCTTTACCATTACCAATTTCAATTGATACAACATAAATATCAGGAAAAGTTGTTCGAATCCAACCAGCTAATTCTTCCATAGCTTGAGCATTTGATGTAATACCATGCATAAGAACAACTGGTCGATAAATTGAACTTGATAGAACATTTGTAATAAAACAAAGAAAAATAAGACGAATCATTTTTATATGCAATTTTAGTGTTTTTTTCTTCGATTAAAACAATAGTTTGGTTATGGTTTTTATTCAAAGAAATAATCAAAAAACATCTGTTAATTCCCATATATTGTTGTTCGAAAATAAACTTAATTCTAAACGTCAAAATAACCTATATATTATTTAGGATTCTTTTTGAAACGAAATTATGTTTATTACTACAATAAAATGCAATATAGAAGAGGTCATTTTGACAGACATGAGATAAAACATGCGGACAAATTTTATAATCTCTAGAGGATAGTTCGATGAAAATACGTAGTTAAGCGATTGTTTTTATACCATTATAACCAACATACATATACAAAATAATATGATTATATTCTTTCTTCATTGAGATATGTACAAAAAGTGTTTAATAAGTTCTAGTTTCATCCGTATTTTGACTATGATGTTTTTCTTTACAACATGCACAATCGAAGTCTATCAACTTTGAAGTTCTGCATGTAACTAAAAGGCTAGAGCAATTATGTAAATAAATAAGCAATAATTCTTCATAAAATAATGGTATCCATTCAGACTAATAAAAGTTTATTTTTGATATGTCTCACTTTATTTTTTTATAATTACATTTTCTGGTTAAAATAACGAAATTTTTTTATTGAAATAACAGGTAGATCAAATAGTCTTTTAAACCTCTAATATATAATATTGAGTATTTACAAAAAAAGACTGTCAAATTTTATTTAAAAATAAAAAGATTAAATGCGTTGTTGATTACTTAATTGTTTAGTTTTTATAATTAAATATGATAATTTAAATGAAAATATAACAATAACTGTCTAAAAAAAAAAAGGAATCAAAAAATCATCAAATATAATTATAAAAATAAAATATTTACTTCAAGAATCACACTTATTAAAGATATAAACATTGGAATAACAGTAAATGGTATTCCAATAAGATTTTTAGATAAACGAGAACTTATCATTACAACTCCAACTGCAACAAGAACAACAAGTATACATGTTACAATTATGTTAATAATACCTAACAATGCAAACTAAAAAAATAAAAATTTTTTTAAATTAATTATTTTAATTTATTACATAATATTTAATTCCTACCACAAATAAACCTATTGAATAATATCTGTGAGTAATGAATAATCCTAAAGCAAAAAATAAAATCCAATAAAGAATAATAATTGGTTCATAAGTATGTGTTCGATAGTTAATTGATAATAAATAAATAATTATAATAAAACTAATTACAAAAATACTCTAGAAAAATAAAAAAATCTTTTAGAATTTTCGTTTTTTAGAATTTTAACTTACAAGTACAATAGATATTAAAAAGAAAAGAATTTGTTGTGTTCGTTTTATTTTAACTGTTCGATTAAATAAATTTGATTTATCAGAAAGATGAGGACCATTAATTTTTATTATCATATTTATCAATGTTTTTATGTAAATCTTCTCTCTATTTATATATATATATATATATCAATATACAGTCTATTCTATTTGCGATGTTACTATATAGTTATTAACGATGGTAGAACAAACTGAAAAACAGAATAATATTTATTTTCTATAGATCTAACTAACTGTATTATACAACTATCAAGATAGAAATAAGGACATAACAAATGTTAAGGATATGTTGCAGTAATAACGACGATAATCAAGCACTACATACAGAAACAATATGAAATATTCATTAGATAAGAGTTTGTATAAACTATTTTTGGAAACTATATACATGTTTATAGTACTAATCTAATCATGTACAAAATAACATAGACAAAAGATTTTCTTTAATTATATCTTCAACATGCGATTATATATCGAAAGTGTCATAAAATAGTTTGAATAAATAAAATTATTTTTCACAATTTCATTTCATATAACAATAGCATTCTAAGAAGATGCAATACAATTATCCGTATACATGTTAGATTATTTTAAACAATTTCCAAGCAGATTGTACCATTCATACTTAAAATAATAGAATAAAAGATGTTTTTACGTATATATATTAACATAAAATTCTTTTTATTTCTAATTTTTTTTTTAAGTATACACTGTTTTATTATGTCCAAAGATGCATACAGTAACATTAACACAAAGAGAAGAAAAAAGAAAGACAAGAACACATCTTTGAGAAAGCAGAAAGAGAGATGATGAAAGTTTCTGAAAATTATAGAAAGTGAATGTCTGAGAGAATTTATAAGAAATTTATTTTTTGTCTTACTTAGATCGGCTTTCGATGAATTGCAGGCAGTGAGTTAAAAGAAACTTATAATTGGTAATCACTTGTTGGACTCTTGTTAAATGAAAGATGTGTCCTGCATTTATTTTTTTCTTTGTATCCTTATTCATAAAACTATTTCAGTAGAACACATCATTATAAAATAATAATTGTTTTAAATGGTGCCGACGCCAGAAAAACATCGTAGTGGATGGTCCACCTTCAGTTTTTCCAAAGTTAAACCAAAATGACTTGAGTTCTTCTTGAATTGTATAATGAGTATGACAATAAAGATATTCAAATGTTCAATCCTTTATTATGAAAAAAAAAAATGTAATTCATGGACCATGGTCCTGCTAATTTTTATGAATAAAGTAATATCCTTCGCAGTAGACACTTTTTCACAGTCCCACGGAATAATTTTTGCTGAAATCGAATCTCTTCATTGTAGGGATGAGGATGAAGGCGCGCGGAAATATCATGTAACCATTTTTTTGAAGATATCATTTTTTCTGATGAGACACTAATTGCTATAAATTTGTTTATTTCAAATATCAGAAAATTCAAATAACAAACAAATATTGATTATTTCTTTTTATTCTTGTAGAAAGATGAAAATATACAATACTTCATTTTTCAAATGATCTACATATCAATTATTAAAATTCGAAATAAAAATTTACGTAGAAGGGACTGAGCTTTCTCTAGCTCCCATCCTCTCTTAATACGACATTAGTTTTATGTTGGTAGTACGTTCCCGCTAGCTTTTCTTTTCCCAAATGTTTAACAAAATGAAACTAAATAAAAACAGTCGTTAATGGTGTGACTTTATAAAATTAAAATGCGTAAATCTTAGAGTTAATAAACTTTGGTAGGAATAGTTTTTATATGTTGTATGTATGTTCTGGAAAAATTTTAAAAAAATGCCGATGAGGATTATTAAAAAATTAGCGTTAGTATTATGATGAAATAAAATACGTAAACGAGTGAATGCTGTTATAATTGAGACTCATTCAAATCTCTAGAGAGCGAACTTTATGAGATCATTTTTTACAGTTTGATTTTGCTGAAAATTTTATCATAGATTTAGTTCATATCGTACAAGAAAATCGATCGATTTCGCATTCAGATCCATAAAAGATTAATCAATCATATCCGGATTGAAAATACTTTAATCAGTTGAATTCGGATCTAAAAATTGTCAATACATATACTTCATTTGATCTTTTGAGAATTTGTAAGAACATAAATATCTTGATATATCAATGAATTCATTTGCAGTTAAAAATTTTTTGTTAATTTAAAAATTTTTACGGAAATTTTATTCTTATAGTTCTTACAAATACAAAAAAAAACACATAATAATCTTTGGATAATTTTTTAAAATGTTTTATTCTTTTTCAATCTTGATTTTATATGCAAGAGAGATACATAAGAATGGAGAGATAAAATTCCTAATAGCAGAAGACGTATGGTATGTAGAGAAAGGGGAAAAAAGAACAATATGATAAAGTACAAAAAAAAAAAACAAACAAATGAAATACACACATCCACCCACCAAAACAACAAGAAAAAGAAAACAAAGAAGTGCAGACAAATGGAATAGCTGATAGAAAACAAATGGACATAAATTTTTTTTTTGTTTTGTTTAGTGTCGTTGAGAAATAGAAAGAGAAATACAGACACAAACTGACTTTAGAAGAAAAAAAAAAAAGACAAATGAAATTTTGAATTATTCTTTTCGAAGACCACGTCGGCGAGTTTTAGTAGGTGAGGGTGGAGAATTTCTATTACTTTCATCTTCATTTGTTTCAGTAGTCTTAAATAAATAAAAAATATTAAATATATAAAAATACAAAAAAAAATTTTTTTCTTACATTAACTACTTCTTCATTTTCATTTTCATTTTCATTTTCATTTTCAAGTGCATCTTTACCAGTAGCATTTGTAACATTACGTTTAATTTGTTGTTCATCAATTTCAATTTCTTCTGTTTCTTCATCATCATCAGTATTTCTTGTTAATAATGGTTGTTCAGTTGAATCTGGTTCAACATCATCTGTTTTCTTTCTTGAACCATTATCTACAGGTTTTTTTGTTGATTTTCTTGACCAACAAAAAACAACAAGAATAACTATTGGTAATAATATAGCAACTAAATAAACAGCCCATAACCATGGACGATCTTTTGTTGCATTAACAATTGCATCAATAACACTTTCTGATGCTGATGATATAGCTTTTCCTTCAAGAACTGATTTTTGATACCAAAGTTGATCACCATATTGTTTAGCAATTGATTGATCAGATGTTATAAGAAAATTATCAAATACAACATTATCAACCATTGACCAAAGTTCAAGTGCAATAGTACCAATTGGAGTTAATTTATATGGATGAGTTTCATCAAAATAATCAGGATTTGGAATTTTACGTGCTTCCCATTTACCCTAAAGATAGAAATTAAAAAATATATTTTAAGAAATTAAATTTTATATACGCGATAATTTGGATTATCAACTAATGGTGCACGCCAAACACCTTTATATTTTGGATTAGGAACCATTGGTGCTGTCCATTCACCACAACCAGGAGCATCTTTACATAATGGATTATCAATTCTTGGTGCTTCCCATGTACCATCAATATCATCATCCCTAGACACAAAAAAAAACAAAATTTTTGAAATTTTTTATTTTATTTTTATTCTTACCAATCTGCTGGTTTAACAGCTTCTGGATCTGAAACCATTGGAGATTCAGTTTCAAGCCAACCATCAGGCATATTTGCTGATTTATCAGCAATTTCTTTTGGTTCAGTTTCATCCCAATCTAAAAATTATTAACATACGTTACAAAATAAAATAAATAATTATCTTACCATCAGGTCTCTCAGCATCTTCATCAGGAATTCTAAAATCATAAAAAAAAAAAAATTTCCTATATTAAAACTAGATAAAAATAATTATTTATACTTTTCTCTATCATCCCAATCATCTGGTTTTCGATCAGTTTCATCAATAATTTCTTTTGGTGGAATTATAGTTGGTTCCATATCTTCTAATAAATTACCCGAATTAATTAATTTATTATCAATATACATTTTAAAACTATTGTCAGCCGATAAAACTAAATAAAAAAAAAATTTTATAATAAAATAAAAACTTTTTTTTTCTTACCAAGTGTATATAAATGAGATTTTTTATCTGTAAAATAACTATCTAATGGTTCTGTTGGTTTTTTAGCTTGATGTTCACTATATACGCCAGTTTTTGGATTACGATAACGAATTATAAAATGATATTTATGATCAACACCACACATATCTGGACCAAACATGATTGTATATGGTGTTTTATCTGTTACTTGTTTCTAAAAAAAGAAAAAAGAAAATAATCACGTGTAATAAAAATAAATTCTTATTTACTAAATCAAGATGTTTTCCATCATTAGAAAGTAATTTAACATAAGCACCACCACATTCTTGATTTGTTTGATATTTAACTTCATATTGAACAACAAGTGGACTTGTTGAAAAATCAAATGGTTTAAATAAATTAGCACTTATTGCATGATGTCTTGCTTTTGACTTGAAACGAAAAAAAAAAAAACAAAAAATAATTTTTTTTTATAATTAATAAATAATTTACTTTTAAAATTAATGCATAATCATCAGTATAAACAGATGATTGAGGAATTTCAAAACCCCATTCACCATCATATTTAGATAAACTTTCATCAACACCATCTTTTTTTGCTTGTGATTTAACCCAACGTGACCATTTTGATTTATCTTGAAATTGTTCTTCAAAAAAAATATTTGATGATGAAGATTTTATTGATGGTACATTGCTTTTTTCAATATTTGATGAGATTGTTTTCGGTGTATCTTCTATTGTTATTTCTTCATCAATATCATCATCATCACTTTTTATTATTGAAATATTTAATAAACAAATAAATAATATTAATATATTATAACGCATGATGATCTAAAACAATAGAAAAAAAGAACTCTTTCTTTTTCTTTATAGTTAATTAGAAAAGAGATGTACGCGCCAATGAAGATGAATAATGAAGGTCAAGAACGAGCACTACACCTTTTGTTTATCGTGCAAACTGATTGATCGGTTTTTTTTAATGGATATGAGTGGTGGTAATCAACTATTGGATAAAATGACATTTTGATAAGAAAAATGTTATTTTATTTTTTTTTTTTGAAGGTTTTTTTTATAAAAAAATTTCTTTTTTATGAATTAATTTACAAAATTTAGTTTATTTATTAAGAAAAAATAAAAAAGACATTCAGTTTTTTTAAATATAAAAAACATGCCATCTAGAGAATAAAGATAGATTGGTTATTGAAATACCAATAAATAATTAATGATTGTATATACTTGTATAAAATGAATGTTTTGCATCGTTTAAATCTTGGTTGATGTTGTAGAGTTCAATCGACTCATTTTACGATTTTTTATGCAGTACTACATTAACCTTTGTTGTTCAAATGTGACATGCATTTAATGGTTTATTGAGATACTTAATGAATAAATTTTAAAAAAAATAGACATATCATTACTTACTGCATATAATAAAAAGAATGATTAAGACTAGTCATTTGATATATTTGGTTCTAATTCTTTTGAAATTTAATAACAATTAAAACTCAATCTAAAATCATTGATTTTGTTAGTAATTTATATTTTATAATCGATTATGGTGTGGTTTGTCCGTTGATTTAAAAAACCCGATGTAAAGTATCTAAAACAATACGAGTGTAATCTCACATAAAAAATATTCAAATGAAAAAATAGATTATTCTATTCATAGATCGTATAAATTCATCACACATAGTACCTTTTTCTCATTCAACAATTTCATCTACAATCAATATAAAAATAAGGTAAGATACAAGATTCATGAGATCAAAATTAACTCGTGCTTCTGTCCATGTTTTTCTTCGTAATCAAAATGTGATGTCATCACTGTGACCTGTATTTGCGATTTTTTTACCGTAACTATGCGCAACTACGAAAAGTTTTCTATTGATTAAGCCTCCGGTCCGTGGAAAATGTATATAAATCTTTCAGAAACGACAGTCTTTAACACTCGTTTGCTTTGACTTTTCTAACATAATCCAATATGAAAGTAATTTGATAATTATATTGTGTATTATGATGAATTTTGAGTTATTAACATAGTCGGATACCTGTTTTTCTACATAAATAATCTTCGATAGAAATAATAAGCACTCGATTTACGACAAAAACCTGCTTTTGCGGTTTGTTTTTTGAAAAGAAAATATGCAAAATTTAAAAAAATTCAATGCAGTCGATGAAGAAAAACAGCATCTAACGGATCGGACCGGTTGTTTATCATTATCGGTCACAACTCTGCCTTAGTCTTAAACAAAATAGAAAAGTTTACATTTAGTGAAGTGTTACTGTTTATCTGGCTCAATCAGTGAAATTTTTATCAGACATGTAATTCAATGTAGTCTTTCTGAGAACACTACTTTCAATTTGAAATTTTGAAAAGAAAAATCACTATTTAATTTCAAACAAATATGAGATTTAGAATCAGTACAAAAAATTATTTTTCTGACTTTTTTGTTCTATCTTCAGAAGTATGTCACAAAATGAGTCTAGTAAAAAGCTGATTTACATTGCAGATATCAAGTCGTTCGAAACTTGCGAAAGATTATTTGAGGATAAAACTAGAGATGAATAAACAATAAAATTTGTTTTTTAGCTCAATTTATACTTTCACGCATCTCTAAAGGACATCAAGATCAAAATTCGATCGAAATAAGTTTCAGAAACATTTTTCAATAGATGTCAGTCTTTATCAATTCAAACCATTTTGTCTGTCAAAATATTCTATTTATAATAATGGCGTCATATAGACCAATCTTAATAACATAAAATAATTGTTTTAATCAAGAAAATCATTATAAATATATTTAAATGACAAAAATTCATCTTTTGCATATATTTTCTAGATTATATCTCTAATTACAATGACATCAATATCATTTTTAAAATCATTTTATTATCTTCTTAAAACTTCACATTCACGTAGTACAGTAATAATAACATTTGCAACATTATTATCTTGTATTATTATATTTACAATGGCTGGTCAAACTAATTCTATGGCTTTACAAGCATTTTGTTCTTTATGTATATTTGATTTACTTTTTATTGGTACAGCTCTATTATCCGCATGGAATATTGAAAATCGTAATACAAAAGTTCATCAAAAAATTTCATCAACAAATAATGATAATATAACATCTGTTTTTATTCCACCACAAACAATTGCAACATTTTCATATGGTACAGCTCGTTTTGAAGTTTTAGCTGTATTTACATCAACAATGCTTTCTATACTTGGAGCATTTTTTATTCTTAAAGAATCAATTGAAAAATTTCTTGAAAATGAACCAATACATACAGGATATATAATTCCAGCATCAATAATAACATTTTTAATGCATATTATTGTTATTTATTTTGTACGAAATAAATCATTTGATCATGTTATATCAGCTAGTTCATCAAGTTGGTTACAAGAACATGTTAGTGATATATTTCAAAATTTATGTCATTATATACCTGGTTTAAGTCGTCTTCTTTTACCACGTATTAATCCATTAGCATTACTTTGTTGGTGTGGTTTAGCTATTATTTTTTCTGATTCATTTCTATTAACAATTGGTTATGGAAATTTTGTTGATACATTATCATCATTACTTATGGCTTTTATGACATTTGGTACAATGGTACCAATGGCAATATATAGTGGAAAAATTTTATTACAAACAACACCAGCACCTATGATTGGACAATTAGATAAATGTTTACATGAAGCATCAAGACTTGATGGAGTTTTAGAATTTCGACATGAACATTTTTGGGCATTATCATTTGGTACACTTGTTGGATCATTACATGTTCGTTGTCGGTAAGATAAAAAATTCTTATTGTATAAAATATAAATTAGAAAATTTTTTTTTATATTTAGACGAGATGCTGATGAACAATTAGTTTTAGCACATGTATGGAATAAATTAGCTAATGTTGTTCAGATTTTAACAATACATATTTTTAAAGATGATTGGCTTCGTTTACAAACTCATACATTTATACAATCTCAAACCGGTAATAATAATCCATCTAATATTCCATTATCATCAACATATAATGGTTTTGTTGTTGTTACATAGCATTATAAATCAAACAAACAAGTTTAACTATTTTGTTTTATTGAAAAAAAAATAAATCTATTCGAATGTTATTATTTATTTAAAAGAAAAACCAAAGTAATCTAAAAGAAATCTTCAGATTTTTTTTTTGGTCACATATCACAAGTTTTTTCTTTCAGGCACATTTAATATATTAAAATTTTTTGTTTGTTTAAAAAAGCTTATCAAAATGCAGTATATAACCGAGTCCTTTTTTTTTAATTAAATTTTCCTTTTTATTATATATGAGTACTTCAATAATTAAACATTCATTTTTTCGAGAGCTTTTTTTCAAATCATTAAATGTATAAGTCCTTTTTTATACTTAAAAAAAAGTAAGTATTTTAGAACATGCACTGCATTTTGACATGCTCTTTCAAATAAAATGAATTAAATATATAGAATAAGTCTTGATAGTGAAAGTTTAGATGTCCATTGATCTATTTTTGGTTGTAATCAAACATCATAGAATCATTCTAAAAATTCTCTCATAGTCTTTCAATATTGGTGAATTAACTTTCATTCTTTTAATTCGATGAAATAAGAAAGTAGGATGAACGATTTTCTGCATATATCTGTCCACATTATTATAATAGGCCTGAAATTGGTTTCAATTATTTCTTTCATTTCATATAAACAAAAATTGATTAATTGATATAGTAGTACTATTGTATGTCTCTTTTCATGATTATTAGTACTTAACACAGTTGTAATTATAATTAAAATATGTGGAACGAGCACAATATATATACTATGTCGTGTGACAGATGTTAGTAGTAGTACTAGAGTAGTGCGAAGGATATTTTCTTTTCTATGATAGGACACTATTTTTTAAAAAAATGTTTAATTTTTTTTCTGAAAAAAAGAACATAAAAATCAAGTTAACTATGAAAGCCAAGAAATTAATATTGTTATTGCTTTTATCCAATAGATGTCGTTATTTGTTTTTTTTTTTTTATTCGGGGCGATTCGTTGCTTAAAAACCAATATACATTAATAAAAAGATTGTGTGTCTTTTTTTTCTTTCTTGTTCTTTGGTATGTTGTCAGGCCCTAGATGATTCATAGTTTATAAGCAGAATGCACTTTGGTTAATGATTTCGCTACAAAAGGTCTCATGTTACAATTTAAGCATTAAAAAATTCTACATTTAATTTACAATCGAATGAGACCCTCCTCGTTAGGGGCAAGTTTCTATAAGATATGTTTTAGGCTGAAAATGTTTGATTGTACCGCTCTCTATAATTTTCGTCGAAGTTGGTGTTAGTTGAACGGTACAAATATATTAATGCCCCTAATATGCATATAATAATTATGTATATGTTCCAGTCTTCTACTAGATTATGTAAAAAAATTTGAGTTTGTTTTTTTGTTTCAAGTTTTCCTCTAGATATCGCTAGTGAGAAGTGCATCTGTTAATAAACTCAAGAAAGAAGCGTGTTTTAACCCCTCTGACAGTATACTACTTTTTTTTTTTAATGATTATAATAATGTTTATTTTGTTAGTTTATTATTTAGAACTAAATACTTTTACATCTTTACATATATATATATATATATTTCGAATATTAATCAATATAAATTCATACATTTTGAATTAAAACTAAAATCAAAATAATATAGAATAATTTTGTTCGATTGACATTCTATTCAATTAACTTTTAATTTAATATTCTTGCACATTTGACTGTTCTTATCGTCATATATAATTTACTCTAGATCTGTATTCAAGAGCATAAGAGAATTTTTTTTTTTCTATTTTTAATGCCAAGTAGATTACTCGCTTTCTTTATTTCTGTTTTCCGTTTTTTCTTTTTTCTTCTTTGCAATAGTTTCCGAAGGCTGTAAACGAGAAAGATAGACAGAAAGAATAGAACAAGGTTATAGGCGTGCATCAAAATCCGTTGGATAAACAAGTAGGTCTAATGTCGCTGGCGGCATCATCATTGTGCTTTTATTATTATTGTTGTTGCTTGTCTAAATATCTTATATTTCTATCTATAATCCATGTATATCATGATAAAGATATTCTTTAAAATCGAAATGAGTTGTCGATAGTAGCTGTCAGTTAAACTATTTATAAAAATAGAATCTATCAAATACTTCTTTTCTTTTTTCTTTCCTTTCTCTTCTTATCTTTCGTTTTTTTTTCTTCTCCAGATAAACGTACACTTTAATACACCCTTGACATTCGGATTAATCAAAGTAAAGTAATACTACATAATAATAAGCAAAAACAAAAAGAAAAAAGAAAAAAAAAAATAATCGATAATCATTGTATTCTTTTTTAGATTTTTTTATCTCGCGAAAGAAAAAAAAAGAATGTCTTAAAATAAGAAGAAAAAAAAACTAAAAATGTATGCCTATGTAGAATTATCGAATACAGCTCGAACTGATTCAATAATTCAATCATTATCATGGATGAGTTATATTTCAAGTATACCTTCATCATTAAATGAAACTAATGATGATGATGATGATGATGGAGATAATAATAATCAATCAATATTATCATCATCATTAAATTTTCATGAAGGATGGTTAGCAACAGGTAATACAAATCATATTGTTAGTGTAACATATACATCAATAAAATCTGATGAAAATTTAATAACACCTGATCGTACAAATTTTAATTTACGTGCACATCGTACTGAAGTTCGTCTTGTTTCATGGAATATTCCATATCAAAAATTAGCAACTGTTGATGAAAAAGGTGTTATTTTTGTTTGGGTTAAACATGATAATCGATGGTCATTAGAATTAATTAATGATCGAAATCATCCTGTTATTGATATGTCATGGTCACATGATGGACGTATGACTGTTATTTGTTATGAAGATGGTTTTATACTTGCTGGTTCTGTAACAGGACAACGATATTGGTCAACAGTTTTAAATGTTCCACAAGCAAAAATTTCTGCTGTTACATGGATGCCTGATGTTTCACAGTATAAAAAAAAATATAAATCAATTGAAATTGAGTTTATTTTTTTGTTTTAGTGTTATTCTTGGTACAACAGCAGGACAATTAATTGTAATGGATCATCATGGAAATACAACGGAAGTATTGTCTTTATCAACACAATCGATTAAACAATTACTCTATTCATGTAGTAAATTCTATCCAGAAGCACCAAATACTAGTAATTTAATTATTTCTTCTTCTTTTTTTATTTATTATTTTGTTTTTAGATGCAATAAAATTTGTTAATGATGATTATATTCTTGCATGTAGTCTTGAAAATGGACAAATATTTTTTCTTAATAATTATCAAGATTCATCACCAATTATCGTTGATACAGAACTTCAGAGTACATTTGAAAAAGAATAAAGTAAAAAAGTTTATATAATTTTTTTTTTATAGATATTAAAATGGATTGGTCATCACCAGGTGAAATACTTGCTGTTGGTGGTCATAAATATTTAAATGATAGTACTTATATAAATCAAATTATATTTTATACTCGTCGAGGAGAATTTTTACATCGTGTTCATATTCCACAAACGGTTAGTAAAACAAAAAAAAAACGAATTCAAAATTTATTAATCAAATTAAGATATTACTAAAACAAAAAATATAAAAATTTCATACTATGCATTATCCCTTAGGGGGTAGTATCTATATGACTAGACGAAGAATTTTGTTAACTCACAATTGATTTAGTATATAATAGTGTTGATTGCAAATCTGTTGTTGTCTGCTTTTAATATAGAATATATAAAATGCACTAAAATCTAATTATGCATAAGATAAAAATAACTTGATATGCGTAAATTAATAAATATAGTATTAAAGTGAAAACTTATGCTTTCGATTTAAATTTCATATAATATCTTAATAAGATTTAATCATTTTTTTTCTTTTCTAGACTCAACCATTATCAGCTTTATGTTGGGCACATGGCAATGGTAACTATAAAAGTTTTTGTGTTTATCTAAATTATTTTTTTTATTTAGAAATCGTTTTTGTTGCATGTGGTTCAATTGTTTATACAATTTGGATAATTCATAAACCATTACCGTCCATGTTAACATTATGTCAGATGAAAATAAAACAATATTTATTAAATAATTCTTTAGAAAATTTTAATAAACTTTTATTACCAAATAATTTAAAAGAAAATCTTTTAAAATATTATCGTTCAACAATAAAAGGTTTTTTACCAGATGAAAATAATTTACGTTCATTTGTATGTAATCCATTAAAATCTCATCTTCGTTTACAATGTACAATGAAACGTATTGATAATGAAAAAGAAAATTTATCATCAACAAATCAAATATCAGGATCAATTTATATTTTATATTTAGAATATCTTGGTGGTCTTATACCATTATTAACAGCTAAACGTATATCAAAAATATGTCCTGATTTTATTATATTTGATCCACAAATAAAAACAAATGATTCATTATTACCATCATCATTAATAAAAATAAATTCACCAGAATTATTAAGAAAAGCTAATTGTTTATCATTACGATCACGTTCAAATACATTTTATAATATATCAAATATTCACCAAACAAAAATATTAAATAATAATAATAATAATCGTTCAAGTTTAATTGGTAATAGAAATTCTATATATGTTGCAGAAACAGATGTTAATCATAGTAATGAAAATTCTATAACAACAAAAAATACATCGGATACAAGTTCAAATAATGATACTGATGATGATGATAATGAAAATCTTAATGATTTACATGAAAAACAAACAAAAAAAAAATTTATATTAAAATATGTAAGAATTTTATTTAAAAAAAAAAAATTTTTTTTCATAGAATTTTTTTTCTTTTTAGACAAATAAATTATGTACAATAGCAGCTAATATATGGGGTACAAGATTTAAATTCTATGGTCATTCAAATCAATTACCTGAAATTTTAGGTAGTGTTACATATAAAACATCATTTTTACATTTACAACCGCGTCAAATGACTGTAACAGTAGCTAATAATTATAATATTCGTAAACAAAAACAACAAATTAATAATAATAAAAAACTACGAAATTCTTCTATTCATAAAAAAAAAAAATTAAAATCTAAAAAACTCAATGAAATAAAAACTGATGATATGATTATTTCATCTGCTATACCTATTGCTCCAATGTCTCCACAATTACATCTTACACAACAACAATCATCTTCATCATTTATAAATGAATCACGACATTTATCACAAATAAAACTTAAACATATATCACCTAATTTATCTCATCGTTTACAACGTAAATCTATTGCAGCAACAACTGTTATTCATCATCAATGTCCAATAAATATTGATTCATCAATGACAAATTCATTTTCAACATCACCAATTAATTTAAGTCGTTCAACATCATCAGCAGCTTCAATAGCAAATTTTATTCGTCCAATATCTCCACCTTGTATTCAAGTTAAAGAACCATTATCACCAAAATTTTCTCGAACATCTTCAACAACTATAACAAATTGTCAAATACATCATTATCATTCACCATCAATTGTAAATAATATTAATTCAGCTACAGCTAGTGTTACAACAACATTATTAAATAATGATAATTCAAATGTTCCTGAAAGTTGTTTTGAACCTGAAGCATATAGAAATTTATATCCATTAAATAGTAATCAACAAAAAAAATTAAGTTTAAGTGATCCAACATTAAATCAAACAACAAAACTTTCACATCATTCACCACAACAACATATAACATTAAATTCAACAACAACTGATGAATATTTTTCTGCTTCATCTTTACAACAACAACGAATACCAAAGAAAGATGAACATATTCAAACTGATGATGATGATGATGATGACGATATTGATGAAATTGAAAATCTTAGTTCATATGAAGAAACATTATCAAAAGAAAAGATAACAATAACTAATGATTCTCGAAAAGTAGGTTATACTGAAACGAAATAATTCAACTGTTGAAAGTAACTTTTATTATTTCCTTATTCTTTTAGAAATATTCAAGTCCACGACATCGTATGATGACATGTACTAGTGGAATGAATGATTCTTTAACAAAACTACCAACTTCATCAGATGATAATCAAACAGATAATACAAATGATACATCATTCTATGTTATGCAAAATCGTCCACCGTAAGATTTGAAATAATTTTTAAAAAAAATTTCTATTTGATTATTTAAGATTATGGAATGAACAATCTCAAGTATATCAATTAGATTTTGGTGGTCGTGTAACACTTGAATCAGCAAAAAATTTTCAAATTGAATTTAAAGGGAAACAAGTAAGAAAAATTCTAATATATATATATATATATATATATATCTATATATTTTATTTTTCTTCTAAGGTTATCCAATTTGGTCGAATAGAAAATAATTGTTATACACTAGATTTTGAATGGCCATTTTCACCTTTACAAGCTTTTGCCATTGCTCTTGCCAATATAACTCAACGTCTTAAATAAGATTAATCTATCTGTGGTTTTTTTTTTGCTTCATTTTTTTTTAAAAATTATCAGTATTGTACAAAGATTTTTTTTTTTCGTCTCATCGGCAAATGAACAGAATCCCTACATTTCACTTGTTTTTTTCTGTTTCTTTTTTTGTCTGTTTTCGTCCGTATGTTGCCAGTATATACATAAATATTTGTGTATTGAAATATATCACTATGGCAAACAGTATCGACATGATTTGAAAATATAAAATAACAGGAAATATTCATCATATTATACTATTTAAATATATTTATTTATATAAAATAGAATCAATATGTTTTTATTTTATAAAATATCAAGCATTTTTATTGTAGATTCCTTTTATTAAGAGTGAAAAAAAAAAATCTTTTTATTGTTTAATAAACACTATATATAAATTATTGGAAAAATTTTTTATAATTATGTATGAAATTATTTCGAGATGATATATGATATTATTAGCTAATAATTTTCGACCTTCATATTATGCATCTGGTATCATTAGATTTGAATCTCATTAGAAGTGACAAGGTCATTTTGTTCGAAGACAATTAACCATCTGGATATTTGACATTTTATCTATCTGATATCGATAAATAGAATGTAAATAATTATTCAGATAATTTAATTATCTTTATAAAATATATTTTCTATCCTTGAATTTTCTTAAAATAAATTATTTTTATTTCTCTAGATTAAAGAAATATGGAAGAAGAACAAAAAAAATCTATTAATGATGCATCAAGTACTTTCTCACAATCAACAGAACAGAATGATTCTCAAGTATCATCAAAAAATAATACAGATACTGAATTATCTCATTCACCAAAAAAACAAAAAAAAAGTGATGACATTCTTTCTATTTCAACATCATCATATGATACTTCTGTTAAAATTAATAATAATCAAATAGAAACTAAATCAATTCAACAACATTATCAAGATACATTAATTAATGAAAAAAAAACTAATAATATTTATTGTAGTTTTTCAACAAATAATAAAAAATCTTCCGAATTAGAATCAAAAGAATTAAAACCAATTCAACAAATTCTTAATCAGTCTTCAACAATATTAAATGATTTCGATGATGATGAAGAAGATGAAAAAAAGAAAAAAATAGCTGCTGCTAAAAAATTACTTTTTCCCGATCCACTTGCAACATCATTTTCAGAAGTTGCTAATACATTACGTGATGAACGTCGACAAGAATTTTGTCCAATTTATAAAGATGAAACACCTGAACAAATAGCTTTACGACAAGAAAAACAAAAACCTATTGGTAGTCTTCTTGCAAAACGTATACGTTGGGATGATTTAAAACGAAAACGAGACGAAGAAGAAAAAAAAGCACAAACGCAATTTCGTTATGGTCCATATGGACCAATATATAATAATCAACAATCATTTGCAAATCCATATGAACAATATTATGCAACAATGCAAAATCAATATGAACAAGTAGAAATTTTTTTTTTTTTATAAATTTTCATTGAAATATTATTTCTTATCTTGTTTTTTAGATGATAAAAATGACTCGTGCTCAACAAGAACATAGTGGATTTTGGCCAGAATATCATCAACAATCATCAATTCAAAATAATGATCAAATAACACAAAATTCAATGCAATCACAAATACAACCTTATACATATCCATATGGAAATATGTATTCAAATAATATAACAGAAATGAATACAAATAATCCATCATCAACATCATCATATGTATCTACTGATTATAATTTATATTTAAATAATATTCTACAACCACCACCTCCACCACCTGACGAACCTTATCCATATTAAAAAAAAATTGTTTTTTTTGTTCAATGTTTTTCTATTTGCATACAAAAGAAAAAAAAACAAAAACAAAAAAAATTATTGTTTTTTTTTTGAATATAAAAATAGTTGTTTATCACTTGTTATAGATTATTAAATATCGAGATATAATCAACTATGAAAAATCAACCAATCGATTTCTCTTTTCTTTTCAATTAATCTTGAATAATAATATAACAATCCTTAATATTGATATACTCTTCAATTTTATATTATTTTCAAAGTCTATTTAAATATATAACCTGATATGCAGGATGTTCTAGAAGGAATTTTACCGAAAAATAATTGAATATTTCTGTTATAATACAATCAAATTGACTACTTTTCTTGCATCACTATCTAGTTAGTTAAAATGTTAAAAATCATTTCTGATAACTAGAAGACACAGCTGAAGTATTTTAAGCGGCAAATCACCAACTTTATTGTAAAAAACTATGTTTCATGCTTCAAAATTCGAAATATTGTAGTTGTTAACTTTTAAAATAACTAACTAATTACGAATCCTACTATTTGGTTTAATTTCTTCTTGTTATTCTTTTAGATAGCAATTGAAAATTATCTTTGGAATACTTCGTATGTAATTTTCTTAGTTTCAAACAACGAACGTTTCCTTGATGAAATAAAGAGTAATACATATTATTTTCTTTTAGTAAGGTAACTTATGAAGTATCCTTGTATTTAAAGTTCTAATCACTTCATATATCCACTAATAGGCATAACGCATCACCTAAATGTTCGAAAGTTCGAGGTCGATATCTCAAGAAAGTATTATTGTCATGCTGCAGAGTATAATCGGAAGCATATGGAAATATTTTTTGTTCTGTTAACAGATGCTCTATCATGGACTATCTGATGCATATATCTTTGTATAATAATTTTGCCTAATACGATAATATTTTTTTAACTTTTCTCTATATTTTTCATATATGCCAGAGAACATGTTTAAATAGTAATTAGTTATTTAAAAACCATTGTAAGTTATGAGTAGTGAATTTTCTTTCTTGATTATTAAAAAATTATTATTAATATATAGCCGAATAGTTTAAATTGATGGTATTTAATTATAATTAAACTGAGAGGTAATGTATGTAAGTTCTAATGTTTTCACAATACGACCTGATAGTCAACAATTACTAGGTAATGAAATCATCTATCAACAATCTCGAATCATGCCATGCATGTAAAAGAATTCACTATCTCTCCTTCATAACTAACAATAATAGCTAGAGAATCTTAATCTTAATTCTGTAAGTTATTACATATGAAATGACATTGGTAAAAATTCATGACACTTTAATCCATTCGAGGCGATGGGTCCCACTATAGGACAGTGCAAAAATTCATTTATCGTAGAAAAAATTGACTATCTCTGCCATACTTTGACCAAACGGGCTGATTATTTTACCGCTGATAAAAGTTGTTTTGAAGTACTACAGTTGCTACAAATAAAGAAATGAAACCTTTCACGAATTATGAAGAAATAATATTCATATCATCGCGAGGAGTTAAACACATGCATGAAACAACTTTTTTTTAAACACCAAACTATAGAGCACGCTTTGCTCTATTCTATAACACATTTACTTTTGAACGAAGTGCTCTGCATGAATAAAGAGAGCGAATACACGAACTCACCGTACACTATAAACCACCTGTTATATATACATTGTTTAATACATTCGTAAAAACTGATTATTTTTGATTATGATTTTTGTATTAAAGTGAAGATTAAATACAACATTTAAAAGCGTTGATTGTCAGTACTGAGATAAAAATACATTGTTCTCAACTTTTTCGTTATTTCATTACGTCATCTATTTTTGCTTTAGTTTTTCGAATAACTCAATCAAACGAAATGATATTTTCAGAGGTTATTGGGTAATCTGAGATTTATCCTTCAACGAAAAAAAGAAGCATTGTACTCTACAAGGTAATAAAAAACACATGATCAAGGTTATAAATTATGACGTGCTTTATCTCACTCACATTTTTGTATATGATTAGTATCAAGCATATTTTGTGTATAATGATAAGAAGAGTTAATAGATGGAGATGTACAATATAAGTATTCCACACAGATTAAGATTCCTGATTAATTTAATAGATCTATAATGGATTCTAAAATACAATACATAATTGATAATTAAAAATTTATCTAATTAAACTGTATTTTTGTGTTTTTTTAGATTTTATTATATTAGTCACACCTTATCAAACCCACTTTCTTTGCCATTGTTTAATTTGTTTTCATTCTATTCTTTATACATGTGATTTATTTGTTATCTATTTAATATCATTGATAAATATAATCGAATTATTTTGTCTTCCTAGGTATTTTTTATTATGGATTTATCGTCTCCATTGGCTCGTATTGATATACACACCCATATATTACCACGTGAATTAAGTGTAAATGCTCGAAAATATCTTGAATTACGGCAACATGCTGATGGTAATCCTTGTTTAGATATGTTCATAGATGGAAAATTTTTTCGAACTATTGAACCAAATTGTTTTGATATAAATGTTCGTCTTAATGAAATGGATAAAAATAATATATCTATGCAAGTACTTTCAACAGTTCCAGTTTTATTTAATTATTCATGTGAAAATTTTCAAAATGTTCTTGAACTTTCTTGTGAATTAAATGATCATATATCATCAATATGTCGACAATATCCAACACGTTTTATTGGTCTTGGTACAGTTCCATTACAAGCACCTGATTTAGCTATTAATGAACTTCATCGATGTATAAATGAATTAGGTTTAAAAGGTTTACAAATTGGTACACATGTTAATGAATGGAATTTAGATAATGAAGAACTTGATAAATTTTGGTGTGAAGTAGAAAAATTAGATGCTTGTATATTTATTCATCCATGGGATATGCCAACAGGAAAACGTTTTAATAACTATTGGATGCCATGGTTATGTGGGTAAGAGAGAGAGAGATGATTTGTTTTTGTTAATAAATAGAATGTTAATAGAATGCCTTTTGAAACAACATCAGCTATATGTTCAATTTTAATGGGTGGTGTTTTAGAAAAATATCCAAAACTTCGATTAGCATTTGCTCATGGTAATTAATTAAATAAAACAAAAAAAATCTTTTTTTTTCGATGATTAATTTGTTCTTGTTTTTTTTTGTGTAGGAGGTGGTTCATTTCCTTTTACTATTGGTCGCATTGATCATGGACATGAATGTCGACCAGATTTATGTGCATATAAAAATCTTCAAAAACCATCATCTTATATAGGACGATTTTATGTTGATTCACTTGTTCATGATTCTCGTGCATTAAAATATCTTGTTGAAATAATGGATGAAAATTATATTATGCTTGGATCGGATTGTCCATTTCCTCTTGGTGAAGATAAACCTGGTGAATTAATAATGAAAACTTTTGATAATGATTTAGATAAATGTAAGAAGTTATTAAACAGTAATGCACGACATTTTTTTAAAATTTGATATAAACTTTTTATCAGTAAAAAACAAATATTAGTTGGTATACTATATGATCTTTTATTTTTTAAATAATAAGGGTTATAATAATTAATCAATAGAAATAAAACAAAAAGAAATATTTTTAGCAAACGCTTAATAATCATAAGATTTTTTCAAGTAAATTTGTAAAAACATATAATTTTTGGGGCGGTAAAAAGGTAATTTCAGCCGCATTTTGGAATCACACGAGCAAAAATTATTGGAAAAATCGATGAAGATACATTTGATGCCATTACAAATGCACTTCTTTTATATATGATAGAAGCCTCTCGTACAGTATACATTGTTATCATCCATGGATTTCTCTTACACGCAGTAGAGTGAAAGAAAAACATACCAATACTAACGATCAACATGATAAATATATTTTGTCACAAATTAAATTTTGACCACACAAAAATGTCCTTCTTTGTTTCTGATAAATCAACTTTTTCTATCTTCGTATATAATGATCTCATTCATCATCAAATATATAAGAAAAATCATCGTCAAAATTGTGATAAATATAATATAGCTCAACTCATGATTTAATTTTAGAATACAAGATCAAATCGAAAAAGTCTTCTAAATAACATCTCATTGTTAAAATTGATCTATAATACCATAAATGGTCTTCTATTCTTTATTTAAAAAATAATGAACTCATATCATAAGCAGTTTTATAATAAAATCAATTAGTAATCTCAAAAACTTCATATTTGAAATAAGACACTAAAATATAATAATCAATCAATGGTCAGATACCAAGTGTTAATCGGATAAATATTTTCGAAGTCACAACGTGAACTGAAAAATGTCATCGATGAACTTTTGAATGACTTATCATTAAATGTTACTTGTCTATAATTGTACTATTTTAAAAGTATCAGTTTTAATATGATAATAGAATTCGAAATTTCATTTGTGTATTAATTCCTCTAGCATCATAAAGGTATAAAAACAAGAGTGAATTTTATTTACAGTTATAAGTATTTTCAACGGATAGTAGTGACACATCAAAAAAGATATTAAAAACAACTTTTGATTGGTTAAAACTGGCTATTCCATAGATCATCATCACCCTCACCTACCTACCTATCTTTTCTAACAAATCGATTTTGTTTTAACTATTTTTTTCAATTTTTAGTATATTGATTATCAAAACTAACATAGAAAAACATGGTTAAAAAAGTAAATAAAACTAAAAAACGTCGTACATTTGCTGCTGATAAACATAATACAAAAACTCGTATTGATACAATAAATAAAATCAATCCATTTGAACTTCATATTAATCGTTTAAAACATGATGTACTTGGTAAAAAACGTAATTATGAAAAAGGTGGACAACCACTTAAATCTCGATCACGAGGAATTGAAAAAGTAAAAATATTTTCTATTTTTATTTATTTTTCATTTTATATTTTTATTTTAATAGAGAAAACGTACATTATTAAAAGAATTAAATTCTGTATTTAAAAAAAATACTTTTATTGATCATCGTCTTGGTGAAAATGATCCAACATTAACAAATGATGAAAAATTAATGCAACGTTTAATTGCTGAACGAACTGTTCGTAATTTATTTTTTTTTATTTCTTTTTTATAATAAATTTTCTATTCTTATAGAAAACTCGTCTAGGAAAAGAAAGTCGTTATAATTTAAATGATGAAGAAGATTTAACACATTATGGTCAATCATTATCAAAATTTGATGAACTTAATCAAAAACCAATTATTGATGATTATGATGATGATGATTTAAATAAAGGACGTTTAAATTCTGAACATTTTTTTGGTGGTTTTAATTCATTAAATAATCAAAATAAACCACAAACAAAAAAAGAATGGATTGAAGATATGATTAAAACAACAAAATTAGATAAATATGAACGACAACGTGAAAATGAAAAAATTTTTGATATGACAGAAACACTTGATGAACAATGGAAAGCATTAAGTTCATTAATTGGTATTAAAGAAAAAAAATCGAAAGATATTAAAGAAACATATGATGATTATGATAAACTTGTTAATTCATTAAAATTTGAAGCTAAAACAACAGTTTGTTATTCATTTATTTATATTAAAAAATTCATTTTTTTTGTTTTTTTTTAGGGTGTACCAGTTAAAACTATTGAAGAAAGAGAAAAAGAAAAAGCCGAACGATTAAAAACATTACAAGTAAATAAATATATATAAGGGGTGTCCCAGAAATACTAAAATGACTTTAAAATTTTGTCTATATCACGGCTTAGATACATATCAAAAATCTTGATTTTTTTTAAAAAGATGCGCCACGAAAATTATGATAACAAATTCATATTAACTTATCCGAATGGTTTTTGCTATACCGAAAATAAAAGCTCAATATAGTAATAGTACTTCTCGCCGTATTGTGTGTAATAAAAAAGGTTTAGAAGACTTTTTTCCTTTCCAATGGGAATTTGTTTACACAATTTAAACAAAAAGATCTCCCAAAGATTTTTTTATTATGCACAGTATGATGAGAAGCAATATTAGCATATAGGTTTTTCACTTTGAGTTTGGTAGAAACTATTAACACAAATCAAGAGCGATTTGTTATTGTGATTTTTGTAGAGCTTTTCATGGTGCATACTTTAAAAAAAGTTCGAGATATTAACATGTATCTAAGTCAAGGTATAAACATTTTGTCAGATCCGAAATACAAAAAAATTGAAACACATGTCCAATAATATGCTAAAGGTTTAAAGACTTTGGTTTTGTTAAATGCGAAAACGATACATTTTAAAATCGTTTCAGTCACTCTTAAAATAAAATTTTATATTTTATATATAAGGTTCAAGAAAATGAACGTATGGAACAGCCAACATTAAAATCAATATTATTAAAAAATAGACCACAAACACATGTTTCTGTAGAAGAATTAGATGAAAGGTTTGAAAGATTTATTTTTATTAATAAGAAATTTAAACTGTTATTATTTGTATAGTTATTATATCATGGATGGTTCGAAAAAACGTGTTACATTTGATGATGATGATGATGATGGTGGTGGTGAAACTGTTAATAATGGAACAACATCAGTGACTGAAACAGAAGATACAGTAGAAAATGAACAGGTATCAACAACAAATGATAATGAAGATGAAGAAGAAGAAGAAGAAGAAATGGTAAATTTTATAAATTTACCTATTTGTTAAAAGACAAAATTTTCTTATGTATATTTTAGACAAATGGTGATTTAATTGCAGAATTTGAAGAAAGTATGTTATTCTGATATGTAAACTTGAGCTATTTATATTAACTTTTCTCTGTTTCGTATAAAAATCATTCTATCAAAATAAATATCAATTATTATATTTTAAAAATTTTCATTATAGTTCCATCCGATCTTGATAAACTTGAAAAACGTTTAGAAGATGATAAAAATACATTGAATGTAGTATGGAAACGAATTAATGATAAACGATTACCACCTATACCAAAATCAGTTTTAAGTGTAAGTAAAGAAAAAAATTTTTTTTTTTTTTGTTATATAAAAACAAAAATTATTCTTATAAATTAAGAATTATTTTGATGTATTACTTGATTATTATGAATCAATAACATCCAAAAATGAAATTTTATTAAATCAAATCGGTAAAAATCTTCTTCAACTTTTACAATTAATTAATAATGAACAAATTAAATTAAATATACTTAATCGATTAAAACAATATCATAATATATTATATGAACAAATTGAAAATGAAAAATATTGTCAAATAGATTTATCATTCGTATATTTTATTCTTTTATTTTTTTTTGTTAATAAAATTTTGATTTTATATTAGATTTTATTCTTAAAATTAATCGCTCATCTTTATCCAACATCAGATTTTCGTCATCCAATAACAACACCTGCATCAACATTACTTGTTCAAGCAATTAATCATGTATGTATTTCATTTTGAAAATAATTCGAAAAATTTTTCTTCTTAGACTTCTATCAATTCTCTTTCATCATGTCGTCAAGCTTTACTATTAATCGAACTTACTAAACAAGTAATATTTTTTTTTTTTTAATATTTTATTATTAAATCAAAAAAAATTATTTTCTAGTGGATATCAAAAACTCATCGTTATGTACCTGAAGTAATTGTTTTACTAATTAAATTAATTCAACTTGCATGTTCAGTTGAAAAATCTCAATATTCTATATTATGTTCATCGAAACAAATTAGTAATAATCAATTACTTGTTCTGAATAAAAATATTGATTTGTAAGAAAAAAAATATTTTATAGATTATTAATCATATATATATTGTTTAGAACAAAATTAACTAAATTAAATTTTTTTAATGAAAATAATCTTGATGATGATAATGATGAACATCGGTAAGAAGAAAGTTTTAATTATATGTTCAGAATAGTTACTATGAATTTTTATATAAAATTCGATATATTAACAAGTAGCGTAGATCGAGACGATCCACTGAGTTCCTTGACTGTACAAAGTAGAAATATCTCACTACTACACCCGCATAAACATACAATGTGACTTACCACGCCCATTATAATGCTATCGATTCCTCGATCCTTATGTTCGGTTATTCAGGTTTCAATGTTTTTTTTTGACCTGAGGACAAACATACCGTCAATTTTCGAATTTAGGCCCTGCCTTACAGACAAAGGGAATAGATTGTTAAAAGTTTTTCTGTTGAAAAGCCTAAGGCATAATCGTGTTTAATCAACCGAATTATGCTTGAAATAATCAATTAGATATCAAGCATATAGTGTAATCAGAATGAATATATATGAGTTGGTTTCCATTGGAAAATTTATAACAATAATCAAATTATGAATATAAGTCGATGATAAAGAATTGCAAATCAATCACATTTAAATTACAATTTCGCATAATACAATCTTTTTAAATTTGTTTATTTTCTTTTAAAGAGCCATAATTCTTCAAACATGTCTAAATCATTTAAATGATTTTCTTAATATCTATCAATCACTATCGGCTATTGTAGAAATTACTCAACCATTTAAATCTCTCCTTGTGATTATTACTGATACATCTAAATGCAAACAAATATCAGTAAGAAAATACTTTTATTTTGTTCTTCTCAAAAATCATTTAAAAAATATAAAATTTATTTAGTCTCAATGTCGAGAAATATTAACATTAATTGATACAATTGAAACAAAATGTCTTACTGATCGTAAATATCTTGAACAAGGAAAAGAACAAACAAAAATTTTACGATTATTTCAACCTCATTTTGGACCTGTGTATGTTGAAAATTTCTTATCTCTAATTTTTATTTTTCTTTATAAAAATAGATATGAAGGTAAAAAGAATACTCGTCAACCAAAAGAATATACTGAACGTCTTCGTCTTCGTAAAAAATATAAACGTGAATTTAAATCAACTACTCGTGCACTTGTACTTGATAATCAATTTATTGCACGAGAAGAACTTAAACAACAAATGGAAAAGTATGAAGGATTTTTTTATTTTATTAATTAAATAAAATTTGTATATTTATAGAGATACTCAACGAAAACGCAAAGTCAAAGATATTCACGCACAATTATCAATGCAAGAAGGAGAATATCGAAAATTACAAAAAACCAAATAATAATAATCATTATTATTATTATTATTACTATTTGTTTTGTTTTTCTGCAAAATAGAAAAAAAAAAAATAACAGAATTAACATCTGTTTGTTTTGTTAAGTTTTTGTTCTTGATTTTATAGATGACAGATACTGATCGTTCTCAACCATTAAATGTACCGCGTGGTGCTCGTTCATCACGATATCGTACACACAGTTCAGGTAGTTTATCATCTTCATTTGGTTCACCATCAGGTTTAACAAATCTAAATAATAATAATGGTGGAACATCATCAGTACATAGTAAAAAAACAGCTACTGGTTCAAGTGG